>JBBBDQ010001114.1:2237500-2240000 GCA_037127315.1 Ascarosepion bandense
AAAGCCTATATTAAGTGCCTTGAGTAGATAGTGTTGATCTGGTTCAATAGCGTAACTGGCAACAGGACTGTGAACCATGAGTTGTCAGGGTATGTTTCTTTTTTCCATTATTTAGACGACAAATTTTCTATCTATTTATCTATTTATCTATCCACTGTACACACACACGCACACACACACACACACACACACACACACACACATATATATATATAAATATATATAGTAGCGAGCATAAAGATCAGAACGATGTTAAGAAAAAGTCTAAATACGAAATAACTTTTTTATTTTAAATCTTCAAAGAACATTTTATCAAGGAAAAAAAGGATATAAAAGTAAATTATATAATTCCAAAATATAAATTTCAATAAACTTTTTTGATAAAGTTATAAGAATAATTATACAACATTCGAAAAAATAGATGATCAAAAACATCAGAACGATTAAATAAATCCATAAAATTTAATAATTATTTTGCATTATTTTTTTTTAATGTAAGAATATAAAATCGGGTATTTTATAATTACACCAGCTCTTTACTGGCTCCTGCATTGTAAACATGCCGAAAAATATGTGACGTCATTGAAACTTAGAAAACTGATAGTCAAGTTACGTAATGAAGATAAACTCTCGATTGGAGATATTTCAAAGAGTGTGGGGAAATCTAAAAGTGTAATTCATAGTATTTTAAATAAATCTTGAAGAAAATGTATCATGTGAAGCCAAGAAACCACCTGGTAGATTTAGGAAAACTACTGCAAGGAAAGACAGATGAAGTGGTAAAGAATAAAAAAGAGCTAATTCTAACCTTGGCATTAAAATATTAAGGCACATTATTTCCCGAAACTTAATGAAATAAATCTGAACAGTCGAGTAGCCTCTACAAAGCCTTACATTTCTAAAAGGAATCAAATGAGCCGATTGAAATTTGTTACTGAACAGCTTATTTGGACAGAGGAACAGTGGGATTGTGTTCATTTCAGCGATAAGTCAAAGTTTAACCTGTTCGGTTGTGACGGGAAAAGGTTCGTCCTAAGGAACGTTATTTGCCTCAATGAACTAAAAATAGCGTTAAATTTGGAGTAGTAAGTGTGTTGGTGTTTGGCATGATTTTAACCGATGGTACGGGACCTCTTGTTAGGTTACACGGGAAAATTAACGCAACTGTATACAAAGAGATATTGAAAAAGCATGTTGTACCTAATTTGAGAACTGCAATTAATCAACCAGCTATATTTATGCATGATAACGCGCCATGTCACACAGCGAAGTCTGTTAAGACATTTCTTTCTGAGGAGGATGTTACTTTTATGGAGAATGCCTGCTCAAAGCCCAGACATGAATCCGATTGAGAATGTTTCGCAGTTACTAAATGAAAGACCTAAGGAAAAGAATCCAACAAACGTCGAAGAATTATGGACTAATTTGAAAGGAGAATGGGAGAAAATATCCGTTAATGAATGCAAGACATTAATTCGCTCATGTAGCAAAAGATGTCAAGCTGTTATTGAAAATAAAGGTTTTTCACATCAACTACTAATGAATTATGAACGCTATTTTCGTTTGGATAAGATGTATTGATTATAATAGTATGATTTTGTTAATCGTTCTGATGTTTTTGATCATCTTTTTTTTTAATTTTATATAATTATTCTTATAACTTTATAAAAATAAGTTTATTGAGCTTTATATTTTGGAAATATATAATTTACCTTTATTTCCTTGATAAAATGTTCTATGAAGCTTTAAAATAAGAAGTTATTTCACATTTAACATTTTCTTAACATCGTTGAGATCTTTATGCTTGCTACTGTATATATATCATATTAGCCATCTGTTAGGGCGCCGCTCCTATTTGACTACAAATGGACTGTTCGCATTGCTATATATAGCAATGGTGGATTCTCTACAAGGGAGTCGTCGAGAGTCACTAGACTGACGACTCTACGACACTGTCAGCTTTCTGCCTTCGGGTAGAGGGCGCTCTCTGCTTCCGAGCAGAGAGCAATAACCCAGTCGTGGTTCCGCCGATGGGTAGAACCACGACTGGGCAAAAATAGACAGACATTTTTTGGCCCGGCTATATGGCCGGGAATACCCACAATAAAATGACCATGTGTCACATCCAGCCTACGTCGGAAGGCTAGTAAATACAGTCGTAGAGAGTCACTTGAGAGTCTCTAATGAGTTACTGAAGAGTCAGTGCGAGTCAGTGAAGAGTTAGTCACACTTCCGGTGGCGTACCGGAAGTAATCACGTATACACACGTCTCACGACGGATTGGACTCTTGTATCTTTCTAAATAGTAAATAGTACTAATCACTTCTGTACATACTAACCGTCTTTCCGCGGAATACAACTTATATTCCGATTCTGTTGTTGAGTTATTCATTTATACTTGGCGACATAACACCATCGATAGCTGTTTCGCTGTATGACAGCTCATCAGTGTGAGATCGAAACTCGACCGATTTGTGTCAGTCGGAGTCCCTATTCCCTA
>JBBBDQ010001114.1:2245000-2300000 GCA_037127315.1 Ascarosepion bandense
TCCACTGTACCACAACCCACATCCGAGGAAATAGTTGACGAAAATAAGAAAGATAACAGGTCTCAAGTAGAAACCCTAGGGGTCACAGTGTTAAGGTGAAATGGTCTAGAAGTTATTTTTTATTACACGATTTGTTAAAAAAGACTGCATCACGATTTTTTGTCGAAGAAAGTCTTCGCTGATTCTTTTACTAAATAGTCTTGGTAAACTGCCTCCGGTAGGAAGATTTCTGATTGGGAGGTTGTGAAGAACATGGAACCACCTCTTAATTGCTGTTGCTCCCAAGTCCCAGCTATGGGAAAATATTTAACCCCCAAACGGGGGTTCAAACCACAATGAAAGTTTAAAAATGCACTTTTATAGATATATATACATACAATAGACTTTTATAGAAAATTTGTTATTTTAATAGGAAAAATATTAGTGACAATCCATTTTAGAAGATAAAAAAGAGTTTTGAAGGAAAAATTATTCTCAGAAAAAGATTTTTGAATACAAAAACTAGAAGACATTTTCAGCTTTTCTACAGTAAAAAAGAATAAAACCCCACAAAAATTTCATTAAATTCTGACTAAATCAACCTTCTCACTATAACCGAACATTAAAAACAAACACCACCTTTTTGGCATTAATTTACCCACAGAGTTTGATATGTCATTAAACAAAACTTAAAAGTCAATACTAAATAGTCTCTTGTACCCGAATATTATTCTTTTATGTACCTTTTTTTTTCCAGCGGTGTAGGCGATCATCGTTCTCCTCAACTTCTTCTCAATTATTAATCTAAATAATTCTGCAGTTTGACGATATTGATCTGAAATTTATTCACGCAAACGCGCTAAATAGTTTTTAACCCCTGTTTCTTGTACATCTAGTGTATCATGTGAACCTTGAACTTTCAGTGTATCATATGAACTTTAAATTTCAATTGCATAATGTGAATTAAAATTTAAATTTTCAATTTATTACGTGAATATTAGTATTTCAATGTATCATTTGAATTTTAAACTTTAAATTTCTCATATGAGCCTTAAACTTTCAGTGTATCATGTGAACCTTGAACTTTCAGTGTATCATGTGAACCTTGAACTTTCAGTGTATCATGTGAACCTTGAACTTTCAGTGTATCATTTGAGCTTTAAACTTTTAGTGAACCATGTGAAATTTAAACTATGCGTATAAAGTGAACCTTACACTTTCTGCGTATTATGCAGACAATAAGTTTTCAGTGTATAATGTGTATCTTAAACCATCAATATATCATGGGAACTTTAAACATGGATTGTATCATATGAACCTAAAACTTTGAGTAACCTAAAACTTTCAGTGTATCACAGGAGCCTTAAACTTTCAGTGTATTATGTGACCTTAAACTTTCGTTGTATAATGCTAACTTTAAATTCTACATGTATCATATGAACATTAAACTTAAAATATACCATTTGAGCTTTAAACAGTTATTGTATCATGCAAAACTTAAATTACGTGTATAAAGTGGACCTTACACGCTCTGTGTATTATGTAGACCGTAATCCTTCAGTGTATAATGCGTATCTTAAACCATCAATGTGTAATGGGAGCTTTAAACACGGCATATATCATACGAACCTAAAATTTTTAGTAACCTTAAAATTTCAGTGTATCACATGAAATTTAAAATTTCAGTGTATTATGGGAACCTTAAACTTCCATTGTATAATGCGAACGTTAAACTCTACGTGAATCATATGAACATCTATCTAAGCTTATTTATAAATGGAACTTTGTCTCTGTGTGTGTCCGTTACCTATAGACCCCGAAACGGCTGAACCGATTTTCTTGAAAATTTACACAATTGTACTATAAGCATCTGCGAGTGTTCTTGATAGGTTTTGTGTCGAGGTTCCCCCGATAAATATCGAAAATTGATAATCGAAAAAATCGGGTTATAGAAGGAGTGGTCCGATTTTAATCAAATTTGATACATTCATAGACAAAGACATAAGAAACGATATTCAGAAGTTTTAAGGTTGCAGTTCTTACAATAGTGCAGAAAATCTAATATATACATATAAAGATGTTTGTGTGTGTGTCTGTTTATCTGCCTGTATGCCTGTATTTTTTCAGCCGTTTTATTTTAGATTTTGCTTCTGGTTTGGCTCTAAGTATGCATAAATTGTAGTTCTTTGTCTCAGCCATGATACCATTTACTCAGAGGACTTATTTAGCCTTCAAAATTCAGTTTATGACGAAACGAACTTATTTGATATCGATACCAGGAAATCAAAATTTGACTTACACCCATTCACTTTTCTTTCAGTCTACGGTTTCGCTTTAACTGGAATCAACTATTGCTTTTTTAGTCTTTCGTGCCGACGTCCAAAGAGTCTGAGCTCCAGGACTATGGATTAGTTTTAAAGCTTTCATGACACCCGAGCAACGCCGAGATATACTGCTAGTATATATATATATATATTTATATATATATATATATATATACACATATATGCGATTATTAAATTGTCGCAATTTTTTTATTATGTGCGATTGGTAAATTGTCGCTATTATTTTATTAGATGAGATTGGTAGAATTTCGCAATTATTTTATTATTTCAAATATTCTTTAGGCTGAGTCTGAGCTCCAGGTCCATGGATTAGTTTTAAAGCTTTCATTACACCCGAGCAACGCCGGGCTATACTCCTAGTTAAACTTAAAGTGTCTCATGTGAATCTTAATCTTTCAGTGTATCATATGAAACTTAAACTGGTATTGTATAATTTGAACCTCACGCTTTAATCCTCTGATGTGAACCTTAAAATCTCTGTGTTTTATGCAAACATTGAATTTTTAGACACTTTTTCTTTTAAAATATGTCTCAGCTATTTTATCTCTCTCTAATTTTAATTATATATTTTTTCTTGGTCGTCTCTTCTCTTAAGTCATTATTGTTGAACGCGTGTTTGTTTGTTTACTGGCTTCCATCCAATGCATAACTCCAAAGCCACTCAGACTAGGGCTTTACAGTTAAAACAATATTTCCGGATGCGGTGTGAGATATGAGTGGAAAAGATGGACGGTGAGAGGTCGAGATTGTAAGGAAATGAAAGATATTTGGCGATTGAACCTTGACTTGAAGATCAAGATTAATCTTATCAAAGAAAAACCCACGCGAACGTTAGTTTTCTAAAGGGCAGTTCTTGGAGAAAAAAAAATAGGTGGAATTTTCTCCTGACATTTCGGAAGACGGTGGAAAATAAGCGTACTTCGATTTTATCAAAGTAGTATGACTTGTAATAACTGCAAATATTAGGTTGTCCCAAAAGTTCGTAAACACTTGCGAAATGGGTCTATCTGGTCGAGCACAATCGAGACAAGCGATGATTTCAGAAAGGGCAAGAGACACCGTCGGTTCCAAAACAAGATCGATTCGGCAAGAAAGTCATGTTGTAATAATTATTATATAAGTCATAATTATTAGATCACCCCGGTGTCATAAAAAATGATGCATTTCATACTACTTTTTAGTATTTATTGGCAAGTGAATTATTGTAAATGAATATAGAACGGTTCTTTGTTAATATTGCACAATAACATGTGCATCAAACGAATTTATAAATATTTAATAATTACCCACATTGCAGTTTCATCAAAGAAAGAATGAAGAAAATTTAGGGTGGTTCGGACAAGTTCATCTTTGCTTCCTTGCCTTGTAAAATTTTGCTAATAATAACGAAATAACCATTCTATTTTCATTTAGAATTATCTACTTAAAAATAGTATGAAATACATAATTTCTTTAAAAATACTGGGGTAGCCTAATAATTATGGCCGGTAGTGTACGTGACTTAAAAATCGAAAACTGAAAATAATAAATAAATAAGAAGAAACAAATAATTTAAACCAAGCAAATATTAGGTTGTCTCAAAAGTTCGTAAACACTTGTGAAATGGGTCTATCTGGTCCAGCACAATCGAGACAAGCGATGGGTTCAGAAAGGGCAAGAGACACCGTCGGTTCCAAAACAAGATCGATTCGGCAAGGAAGTCATGTTGTGCGTTTGGTGGAACTTTGAAGGAATCGTGCATTTTAAGTTGGTTCCGAATGGTCGTGCCATCAGTGCCGAACTTTACTGTCAGCAACTTGAGCGGGTCTACGAAAAGTTGAAGCAAAAGTACCCGGCTCTGATCAACCGAAAGCGCTCTTTGATGCAGCAGGACAATGCCAAGCCACACACCGCCAGGAAGACCAAAGACAAGTTTGAATAGCTGGACGGCGTTGAGGTTCTGCCACATCCAGCCTACAGTCCTGACTGTGCTCCATCAGATTACGGCCTTTTCCGCTCAATGCAACACTTTCTGAAGGGCCGCCGATTCGACTCGTTTGATGAAGTCGAGGAAGCGTGTCAAGAATTTTTTGATTCGAAGCCGGCTGAATGATACTTTGACTAGATCCGAAAGCGTGCAGATCGATGGCAGAAAGTCTTGGAAAATGATGGTCTTTATTTGAGCAATACTTTTTGTTGTTTTGCGAGTAAAATTTCAATATTTTGCAAGTGTTTACGAACTTTTGAGACAACCTAATAATACTGATGAAAGTAGAAAATAGACCTAATCTTTGCATAGCATTCTTAGCATTCATCGATAGTCGCTTCATTTCTTTTTTGTTCTGGGTATGACGGTAAACTGCATCCGGTAGCAAGACCTCTGATTGGGAGGTTGTGAGGAGCATGGAACCACATCTTAACTGCTGTTGTTCCTAAGTTCACTCTCACCCGGAGTGGTAGCACCCGTTACGGTCCCAGCTATGGGCAAATAGTTAACTCCCAAACTGAGGACTGTGATAGTATAAACATACAATTTTATAGAAATATGTACATACAAATAGACTTTTATAGAAAAATATACATTTTTGAAAGAAAAATCTTACCAACCCAACAATACATTTTTGAAGAAAAATTATTACTATAACATATTTTTGAAGTAAAAACTTATTCTCAGCAAACATTTTTGAAAACAAAGCTAGAAGACATTTTCAGTTTTTTAAAATAAAAGAGAATAACAAAAATTTCATGAAAAACTGACGAAATGAATCTTCTCACTATAACGTAACATTAAAAAATACCTTAAAACCCCACCTTTTTGGTATTAAATAACACACAGAGGTTGATATGTCATTAAACAAAAACTCACTCACCACAGCCACTTGATTCTGATCCATCTCTAATCCTTTCTGCTATATCCATGTACCTTGTCTCCCACTCTGTGCATGAGTAGCATTTCTTGCCTTACTTGGGGTGAAATGATTATAAAAAAAACTATAAGAAGATGAAATGTTGTTCGATCAAATCATGAACAATTAGATATGCACAGTTTGCAGTTATAGTAGCAATTTAAGTCGTACAGTGACAGATGATGTAAACTACGACACAGGAGAACAGAAAGTGATTTAGAATAGCGAAAAGTGTCATCTAAAATCTAAGCAAAGTATGAAGATATTGGCAAATTCTGTCCGATTGTTTGTTTAAGTTTTGTTTAACGGCATGTCAACCTCTGTGGGTTATTTAAAGCTAAAAAAAAGATAGGGTTTTAAAGTTATTTCTTTAATGTTCAGTTTTAGTGAGAAGGTTGATTTAGTCAGATTTTGGTGAAAACAATTTTTTTAAAGTGAAGATATTTTTTTGTTTTCTATTCAAAAATTATTGTGGTAAAAAAATTTTCCTTCAAAAATGTATATCTTTCTATAAAAGTCCATTTTTATATATGTATTTCCACAACAATATAAAAGAAAGCGAGAAAGAATCACTATTTACCAATTTTTTTTTTATGTTTCAACTAGCAATATGGCCCGGCATTGCTCGGGTGTCATGAACGCTTTAAAACTAATCCATGGTCCTGGAGCTCAGACTCTTTGGACGTTGGCACGAAAGACTAAAAAGCAATAGTTGTTTCCAGTTAAAGCGAAACCGTAGACTGAAAGAAAAATGAATGGATGTAAGTCAAATTTTGATTTCCTGGTATCGATATCAAATACGTTTTTTTCGCCGTAAATTGAATTTTGAAGGTTAAATAAGTCCTCTGAGTAAATGGTATCATGGCTGAGACTAAGAACTACAATTATACCTACTTAGAGCCAAACCCGAAGCAAAAACTTAAATAAAAGGGCTAAAAAATACAGACATATAGGCAGATAAACATACACACACAAACATATTGCCTTATATGTATATATAGAGAGATATATATTATCGATTTTCTGCACTATTGTAAGAACTGCAACCTTAAAACTTCTGAATATCGTTTCTTATGTCTTTGTCTGTGAGTGTATCAGTCAGTTAAGTGCCATACCTGATACACGCTTTGGCGATCATGTTTCGAAAGAGACATGACTGACTGGGCAGAAGGTTATCCCGCAGTAGGTTGCCATTGCTTTCTGCGGTAGACTGGTTGCCGACCAAGGCTATAGAACCCAGTCTGTCCTGCTATTTAACCCATAACTGGAAGGAAGAGACGGATTAATACCTTTCCCAAGGGTATTTGCGCGCAAATTTGATTAAAATCGGACCACTCCTTCTATAACCCGATTTTTTCGATTATCGGTGTTCGATATTTATCAGGGGTACCTCGATACAAAACCTATCTAAGAACACTCGCAGATGCTTATAGTACAACTGTGTAAATTTTCAAGAAAATCGGTTCAGTCGTTTCGGTGTCTATAAGTAATGAACACACACACACACACACACACACACACACACACACAGACAAATTTCCATTTATAAATAGGTTTAGATATTTCATTGCTCTTATTTTTCGTCGAGGCGAGATATTGAATGTTCTATAACCTGCTGCCATTTTAAATGAATTCACATAACCTCCGCGTACTTCCGACAGTTTCTTCGTAGATTAATATAATTACGACTTTCAAATATTGTACTTTACTAAAAAAAACATTTTTTTAAAAAAAGGCAAGCCATTTTTAAACGTCACTAGAACGGTTTAAATGAAATATTTCAGTTGCAATAGTAAAAGTTTTTTTAATAATTTAAAAATTTGAACCTAAATTAAATTGCCTTTTATTTCATTTGCCTAATGAAACCATCAAGACATGAATACAAGATGAATTCGAACATAGAAAATTTAAAGATATTCTTTTAATTCCTTTGGCAAATGTTCCTTTTATAATTACTTTTTTCCTTTTTTTTAACAAATTCGAAATTACAGGATCATGCTTCCAGACAAAACAAATATTAAATTTATCAAACAAAATGAAAAATGTTATTAAATATAATTAAAATATAAAAAAATAAAAATAAACTGAATTTAGTTTAAATTCCAGGCTGTTAAATATTGGAAAGCAGGAAATGTGTCCAAACTTGTACAGAAGCGTCTTCGTAGAATAATGCTTCGCGAAACATTAATGGTCCGCATGTAGCACACTTCGCTCTCCAAGGAAAAATTTATATTGAAATGCCACATAAGACGTTATATAATAAAAAATAAGTCCCGGAGTCGTCTGGAAAGCACTCATTTCAGAAGCTGAGCAGAGTATTAAGAGACAGGAAAATTTTGCTAGAAACAAAGAAGAGAGTACCGGATTGCTATGTGATGTCGGTTCTTCAATATTGCAATGATGAAGTAAAAACTTGAAGCACCTGAAATGTGGTTCTACAGAGGTATACTAAATATAAAGTGAGGGATCAGTTCCATATTACAATCAATATATAAACTGACCCCTCACTTTGTGGTCACAACAGTTTCTATGCATTTATATTCCTGAGATCCAAAAGCACAAGGATGCATTCCAGAAGCTGAGCAGAGTATTAAGAGACAGGAAAAATTCGCTAGAAACAAAGAAGAGATTACTGGATTGCTATGTGATGTCAGTTCTTCAATATGGCAGTGAATGCTGGACAATATCTTCGAAGATGAAGGAAAAACTTGAAACAATTGAAATGTAGTTCTACAGAAGCATACTGGATATAGTGCGGGGGATCAGTTCCAAATTACAATCAATATATAAACTAACCCCTCATTTTGTGGTCACAGCAGTTTCTATACATTTATATTCATGAGATTCAAAAGCACAAGGATGCATTCCAGGATCTGAGAAGAATATTAAGAAACACGACAATTTCGCCAGAAACAAAGAAATGCGTACTGGATTGCTGTGTGATGTCGGTTCTTCACTATCGCAGTGAATGCTGGACAATCTCATGGAAGATGAAGGAAAAACTTGAAGCAACTGAAATATTGTTCTACAAAAGGATGATGCAGATTTCATGGATCGAACATCTAGCAATGATAAGGTTTTGGAAAGAATCGAAACAAAAAGAAAATTAATATTGAGCATCAGGAAAAGACAGCTAAAGTTCCTGGGATATGCAATAAAGAAAGAGGGCTTGGAGAATCTTATACTCACAGGTCAGATAAAGGGAAAGAGAGACAAGGGAAACCAGCGTGTAACATACTTGACGGGTGGATAACAGAGCATAGGTTGCATGGTGTAACAGGAGAAAGCGTGATAAGAGACATTAAGGAGAAGTGGAGAGCCATGATCGTCTACGTCCTGTGGGGAGAGGACACATAGAAGAAGATATATGCAAACTGTTTATGAGAAATTATAATGTGGATATAAAGTGGGTGATCAATTCTAATTTATAGTCAATACAAAAACTGATCCCTCATTTTGTGGCCATGCTAATTTCTATACATTTATAGTCTAGATTTATGGGCTTGAGCTAGTGGATGATGGGACGAGGGTTGGATGGTGTAACAGGAGAAGGCGGGCTAAGAGCCACCAGGGATAGGGAGACGTGGAAGGCCACGATCGACTACGTCCTGAAAGGACAGGGCACATAGAAGAATAAGAATTGCCGAGATGATTATGACCATTTTATATTGATGCAAAATTTCGATATTGCAAAACAACAAACTCGTAAATATAAACAAAGGTCACGATTTATAAAAAAAAAATGAATAATGCTGAATAAATATTTTTCAAAGTAAATCAAGTCTGTCAAAAAACAATAATACTTTTAAAATCTATTCCTTAGTCTCTTTGTCATAGAGATATTGTTGTGGGGTTTTATCCTTTTCATAAAGACGGACTCTTCCAGAGTATACTACTGCTATAGAAGCGACACTATCAACTCTCTACCTTCGGGTGGAGAGCATTAACACAGTCGTGGCTCCACCGAAGGGTAGAGTCATGACTGGGCAAAATTAGACAGCTATTTTTAGCTGGACTATATGGCCTGGAGGACCCACGTTAAAAAGGCCCTGTGCCACATTTTGCTTTAGTGGGAGAGCAAATAAATACCAAATGACGCGTTTTCAGAGTGGAGAGCATTAACCCTATCATGGCTCCGCCGAAAGGTAGAGTCACGACTGGGCAAAATTAGGCAGATATTTTTGGCTGGACTATATGGGCTGAAGAACCCACGTTAAAAAGGCCTTGTGTCACATTTTGCACTAGTTGGGGGGTGTAAATAAATACAGAATACCGCGTTTTCACAGAAGGTTAACCGGAGAATATGAGAGTGTAGAGAGAGAGATTAGCAGTCAGTACAAAGTAGTTCATAGTAGCTCTGTGCTCCAATCATGAAGAAGATATTTACGTGGTGCCCGTCAGTTTCCGACGCGGACATACTCAATATACTTCGGCTTCACTTCCAGAGACTTGTCCAGATGCTTTCTACTAACCCGTATTCCTGGACTACTAATCTTCATTTAAGCAAGTCTGTATCCTTACGTTAATACACTTATTTTCTATCTCAATTAATGATCGTTGTTCATTTATTTGAGCGGGTCCCATTCCCAGGATCCACAACACCTGGACTACTAATCTTCATTCAAGTTTGTATCCTTACGTTAATACACTTATTTTCTATCTCAGTTACTGGTCGTTGTTCATTTATTTGTGCGGGTCCCATTCCCGGGATCCACAACACCTGGACTACTAATCTTCATTCAAGTCTGTATCCTTACGTTAATACACTTATTTTCTATCTCAATTACTTGTCGTTGTTCATTTATTTGTGCGGGTCCCATTCCCGGGATCCACAACACCTGGACTACTAATCTTCATTCAAGTCTGTATCCTTACGTTAATACACTTATTTTCTATCTCAATTACTTGTCGTTGTTCATTTGTTTGTTTGGGCCCCATTCCCGGGATCCACAACAAAAACTTAGAAGATAATAGAAAGGAATGTTTGCGACTAATATTGTTAGGAATAAAATTGTATGTCTCTTCGAAATTACGCTATTAAGGCCTTGTTCCCTGTTTAGGATGTGGTTTCCGGCTTTCTCTTTTCCAATCTTTTCACTCTTTTCTTGTTTTATTTTTTTCAATTGGAGTAGATAGACTAAACTATCGCCCGGTTCATACTCCACCCACTTCTATTGAACAGGTGAAGAGGCTCATCCCTTGTTCCCTGTTTAGGATGAGCTTCCCGGCTCTCTTCCAATCTTTTCACTCTTTTCTTTTCTTTTCTTTTTTTCAATTGGAGTAGATAGACTAAACTATCGCCCGGTTCATACTCCACCCACTTCTATTGAACAGGTGAAGAGGCTCATCCCTTGTTCCCTGTTTAGGATGAGCTTCCCGGCTCTTTCTCTTCCAATCTTTTCACTCTTTTCTTTTCTTTTCTTTTTTTCAATTGGAGTAGACAGACTAAACTATCGCCCGGTTCATACTCCACCCACTTCTATTGAACAGGTGAAGAGGCTCATCCCTTGTTCCCTGTTTAGGATGAGCTTCCCGGCTCTTTCTCTTCCAATCTTTTCACTCTTTTCTTTTCTTTTCTTTTTTTCAATTGGAGTAGACAGACTAAACTATCGCCCGGTTCATACTCCACCCATGTCTATTGAACAGGTGAAGAGGCTCATCCCTTGTTCCCTGTTTAGGATGTGGTTTCTCTTTTCCAATCTTTTCACTTTTATGTAACCCCCTGCACATCAGTGGCGTTACCGCCTTGCTCAGGGTGATATGATTAAAAAAAAAAGACAAATGTGGAGAACTCTTATAAGTATTTAAATATGTTTTGAATGATATAAGTGATAAGCATGTTGCTTTTAGCTAAACGATATATTCATGTGCTTCTATGCAATTTATTATTGCAAATGAATAAGAAGGTTTCAAGAGCCCATAATGACAGAACGATCCTAGATGTCAGTAGATGTTTAAGAAATATAAAATGTGTTATCGTTAAAAGATATCTTCTGCATGAGACTGGAATGAAATGTACTTGAGAAGATCTCTGAAAAGCGATAAAGAAACCAATAATGTTCGAATAGAGACAGTGGAAAATATTAAATCAATAACCAAAATGTAGCGAACGTTATAAAATATTAATAGAAAGTATTGAACTAATAATTTATTCAATTCTATGGAATATTGCGTTAATCAAAAGTACAATCAAGACGGATAGGAATAAAAAAAAAAAAAAAAATAGAAAAAAGGAAAGGTGACAATGAATTCCAAATACAATTTCGATCGCGACGCAAAAATATGAAGAATATTCACTGCAGCTTGAATTACGGCAGAATCCGTGGAAGGAAAAAAATATTCTTTAAGTCATTTTCTCACGATCGAAGCGAGTGTGTTGTATTGCCTCAGCCATTTTGATTTCTTAGGAAATATTTTTTTTAAAAATGTTACATTTCCGGGGTGCGATGGATAAATTGTCGTCGACGCCAAAATGAAAATGACACCGACATCTCATTTCAACAGATAGACAGGATGCGATGGATGAATTGTCGTCTAAATGGGGCCGAATGAAAATAACAGACATCTCATTTTAACATATATACAGGATGCGATAGATGAATTGTCGTCTAATTGAGGTCAAAATGAAAATATCACTGGCATCTCATTTTAGCAGATAGACAGGGTGCGATGGATGAATTGTCGTCTAAATGAGGTCAAAATGAAAATATCACTGGCATCTCATTTTAGCAGATAGACAGGGTGCGATGGATGAATTGTCGTCTAAATGAGGTCAAAATGAAAATAACACTGACATCTCATTTTAGCAGATAGACAGGGTGCGATGGATGAATTGTCGTCTAAATGAGGTCAAAATGAAAATAACACTGACATCTCATTTTAATAGATATACAGGGTGCGAAAGATGAATTGTCGTCTAAATAAGTCTAAAGTGAATTTTTTAATCCTCTCACCCCAAGCAATTAATTTACTAATTAACCACTACTTGAGAGAAAAGAGGTAAAACGGTCCCCAGAGGATTTCTATGTAAGTGAATCTAACTGGGAATTGAAACTGCTCTCTCCGATTAAAAACTCAAAGACATAACGCATTACACCACGCACACATCCACGTTTACAGCATTTGATATTCCAGTGACCAGGTTCGTTGTTGACCCTAGCAGAAATGGGGTTTTAACAAAATGTGGGCTTAAGCATGTTTTATTACTGAGATCTTTTATGTGCCATGTCTTTTAAGACGTAGGCGATCATGGCTTTCCACATCTCCCTGTCCCTGGTGGCTCTTAGCACGCTTACACCATGCAACCCTCGTTCCGTCATCCACCTGATCAGGCTCTTCAAATATGTTATCCGTTGCTTTCCCCTGTCTCTTTTTCCCTCTATCTGGCCTGTTAGTATCAGGTTCTCCAATCCCTCTTTCCTCATTGCGTGTCCCAGGAACTTCAGCTGTCTCTTCCTGATGCTCGGTATTAATTTCCTTTTTGTTTCCATCCTTTCCAAAACCTAATCATTGCTCACATGCTCGGTTCATGATATCCGCAGCATCCTTCTGTAGAACCACATTTCAGCTGCTTCAAGTCTTTTTCTGATGCTCTGTATTAATTTCCTTTTTGTTTCCATCCTTTCCAAAACCTCATCATTGCTCACATGCTCGATCCATGATATCCGCAGCATCCTTCTCTAGAACCACATTTCAGCTGCTTCAAGTCTTTTTCTGATGCTCTGTATTAATTTCCATTTTGTTTCCATCCTTTCCAAAACCTCATCATTGCTCACATGCTCGATCCATGATATCCGCAGCATCCTTCTGTAGAACCACATTTCAGCTGCTTCAAGTCTTTTTCTGATGCTCTCTATTAATTTCCATTTTGTTTCCATCCTTTCCAAAACCTCATCATTGCTCACATGCTCGATCTATGATATCCGCAGCATCCTTCTGTAGAACCACATTTCAGCTGCTTCAAGTCTTTTTCTGATGCTCTGTATTAATTTCCATTTTGTTTCCATCCTTTCCAAAACCTCATCATTGCTCACATGCTCGATCCATGATATCCGCAGCATCCTTCTGTAGAACCACATTTCAGCTGCTTCAAGTCTTTTTCTGATGCTCTGTATTAATTTCCATTTTGTTTCCATCCTTTCCAAAACCTCATCATTGCTCACATGCTCGATCCATGATATCCGCAGCATCCTTCTGTAGAACCACATTTCAGCTGCTTCAAGTCTTTTTCTGATGCTCAGTACTAATTTCCTTTTTATTTCCATCCTTTCCAAAACCTCATCATTGCTCACATGCTCGGTTCATGATATCCGCAGCATCCTTCTGTAGAACCACATTTCAGCTGCTTCAAGTCTTTTTCTGATGCTCTGTATTAATTTCCTTTTTGTTTCCATCCTTTCCAAAACCTCATCATTGCTCACATGCTCGATCCATGATATTCGAAGCATCCTTCTGTAGAACCACATTTCAGCTGCTTCAAGTCTTTTTCTGATGCTCTGTATTAATTTCCTTTTTGTTTCCATCCTTTCCAAAACCTCATCATTGCTCACATGCTCGATCCATGATATCCGCAGCATCCTTCTGTAGAACCACATTTCAGCTGCTTCAAGTCTTTTTCTGATGCTCTGTATTAATTTCCTTTTTGTTTCCATCCTTTCCAAAACCTCATCATTGCTCACATGCTCGATCCATGATATTCGACGCATCCTTCTGTAGAACCACATTTCAGCTGCTTCAAGTCTTTTTCTGATGCTCTCGTATTAATTTCCTTTTTGTTTCCATCCTTTCCAAAACCTCATCATTGCTCACATGCTCGATCCATGATATCCGCAGCATCCTTCTGTAGAACCACATTTCAGCTGCTTCAAGTCTTTTTCTGATGCTCTGTATTAATTTCCTTTTTGTTTCCATCCTTTCCAAAACCTCATCATTGCTCACATGCTCGGTTCATGATATCCGCAGCATCCTTCTGTAGAACCACATTTCAGCTGCTTCAAGTCTTTTTCTGATGCTCTGTATTAATTTCCTTTTTGTTTCCATCCTTTCCAAAACCTCATCATTGCTCACATGCTCGATCCATGATATTCGAAGCATCCTTCTGTAGAACCACATTTCAGCTGCTTCAAGTCTTTTTCTGATGCTCTGTATTAATTTCCTTTTTGTTTCCATCCTTTCCAAAACCTCATCATTGCTCACATGCTCGATCCATGATATCCGCAGCATCCTTCTGTAGAACCACATTTCAGCTGCTTCAAGTCTTTTTCTGATGCTCTGTATTAATTTCCATTTTGTTTCCATCCTTTCCAAAACCTCATCATTGCTCACATGCTCGATCCATGATATCCGCAGCATCCTTCTGTAGAACCACATTTCAGCTGCTTCAAGTCTTTTTCTGATGCTCAGTACTAATTTCCTTTTTATTTCCATCCTTTCCAAAACCTCATCATTGCTCACATGCTCGGTTCATGATATCCGCAGCATCCTTCTGTAGAACCACATTTCAGCTGCTTCAAGTCTTTTTCTGATGCTCTGTATTAATTTCCTTTTCGTTTCCATCCTTTCCAAAACCTCATCATTGCTCACATGCTCGATCCATGATATCCGCAGCATCCTTCTCTAGAACCACATTTCAGCTGCTTCAAGTCTTTTTCTGATGCTCTCTATTAATTTCCATTTTGTTTCCATCCTTTCCAAAACCTCATCATTGCTCACATGCTCGATCCATGATATCCGCAGCATCCTTCTGTAGAACCACATTTCAGCTGCTTCAAGTCTTTTTCTGATGCTCTGTATTAATTTCCATTTTGTTTCCATCCTTTCCAAAACCTCATCATTGCTCACATGCTCGATCCATGATATCCGCAGCATCCTTCTGTAGAACCACATTTCAGCTGCTTCAAGTCTTTTTCTGATGCTCAGTACTAATTTCCTTTTTATTTCCATCCTTTCCAAAACCTCATCATTGCTCACATGCTCGGTTCATGATATCCGCAGCATCCTTCTGTAGAACCACATTTCAGCTGCTTCAAGTCTTTTTCTGATGCTCAGTACTAATTTCCTTTTTATTTCCATCCTTTCCAAAACCTCATCATTGCTCACATGCTCGGTTCATGATATTCGCAGCATCCTTCTGTAGAACCACATTTCAGCTGCTTCAAGTCTTTTTCTGATGCTCTCTATTAATTTCCATTTTGTTTCCATCCTTTCCAAAACCTCATCATTGCTCACATGCTCGATCCATGATATCCGCAGCATCCTTCTGTAGAACCACATTTCAGCTGCTTCAAGTCTTTTTCTGATGCTCTGTATTAATTTCCTTTTTGTTTCCATCCTTTCCAAAACCTCATCATTGCTCACATGCTCGATCCATGATATCCGCAGCATCCTTCTGTAGAACCACATTTCAGCTGCTTCAAGTCTTTTTCTGATGCACTGTATTAATTTCCTTTTTGTTTCCATCCTTTCCAAAACCTCATCATTGCTCACATGCTCGATCCATGATATCCGCAGCATCCTTCTGTAGAACCACATTTCAGCTGCTTCAAGTCTTTTTCTGATGCACTGTATTAATTTCCTTTTTGTTTCCATCCTTTCCAAAACCTCATCATTGCTCACATGCTCGATCCATGATATCCGCAGCATCCTTCTGTAGAACCACATTTCAGCTGCTTCAAGTCTTTTTCTGATGCACTGTATTAATTTCCATTTTGTTTCCATCCTTTCCAAAACCTCATCATTGCTCACATGCTCAATCCATGATATCCGTAGCATCCTTCTGTAGAACCACATTTCAGTTGCTTCAAGTCTTTTTCTGATGCTCTGTATTAATTTCCTTTTTGTTTCCATCCTTTCCAAAACCTCACCATTGCTCACATGCTTGGTCCATGATATCCGCAGCATCCTTCTGTAGAACCACATTTCAGTTGCTTCAAGTTTTTCTTTCATCTTCGAAGATGTCCAACATTCACTGCCATATTGAAGAACCGACATCACATAGCAATCCAGTACTTTCCTCTTGTTTCTAGTGAAAGTGTCCTTTTTCTTAATACTTTACTCAACTTCTGGAATGCTTCTTTCGCCATGCCAATTCGGCTTCAGATCTCAGTGTCGCACGTTCCGTCTTCTGTTAGAACACTTCCCAGTTATTTAAATTTCTGTACCTGCTTGATTTTAGAGCCCCTCGCCTGTACGTGAATTAAAAGAAAATATTTTCATCAAAATAAACGTATCTGTCAGTCAATTAGTTAAATCGTATACGTGATACACGCTTAGACGATCGGGGTTCTTTCGATCTATGAATGAATAGGAAGATTTTTCAGCATTAGGTTGCCATTTTTTTCTGCAGTAAACTGGTTGCCAATCAAGGTTATGGAACCTAATCTGACCTGCTATTCAACCCACTGTTGAGTATTTGCGCGTGAGTGAAACGAACGACTTCGACATATTCTCCGATATCCACTACACTACAATTTAAATCCTCTCATATTCTCGTCCAGATTGGCATTTATCATTTAATCCTAATTTATTTTTTATTTCCCCCCCTCTCTCTCTCTCTCTCTCTCTCTCTCGCACGCGCGTCTTTCCATTAAAAGCAGAGGTGTGTAGTATGAGCATATACAACTACGTGTTGGCATGTGTGAGAAACACGTGTATCGCTCTTTTCATCCAACCTGACATTTCAACATCCTCTTCTGAGTACAATGCGTTGGCCTTCTCAAGTCTTCATTTGTTCCCAACATCTAGACCAGACTTTTAAAGCCGCCTACCAAATTTAGTCTAGAACAACCATGATCATTTCAAGTTTTATTTTTCCTCTACACGACGAATCAGCTTGATTGCTTCACGCAACATTGTGTGTCGGTGCGTCCGACAAAATCAATATTAACCTTTATTACGTTGCAAACATTTGACAGCGTTCAAGCATTCCGAACATTGCTTGAACCTATCGAAATGAAAACGATTTTCATATTTACTAAGCATTAGTGTCGAACAAATGAAATATATTTATTTCATCCATTTTTTAGACAGTGAGGTCCTTGTAGTATACCGAGCAAAAGCGATGGACCGGATGTTTGCGCTTTCACGACCAAAAAGCAAATGACCAAAAGTCGTCCGTGCGCAGCCGGATTCGCGCAGATGTTCCGGTTGAAAACTAAAAATTAATTAAATATTAAATTTCCAGTTCGCGAGCCTACGCGAATTTTATTTTATCAGCCAATGGGAAGCCCAGAACCAAATACAAGTGTGAAATCCCAAAGGAGCTGTTGTGATCCAAAAAGAAGATATAAAAAGCGGATACAGAAACATCGCCAGGCAGACCGACTCGAAGAGAAGAGAGTAATTAGTATCTCCCTTGATCATTAAAGTACCCTTACCAGCACGTACTCCTGAATTTTAGAAAGGAATTCATTAGTAAGTGCCCTCATAAAGCGTGTTTTGTGAACACTTACATTTTAAATTCTAATTTTTAGTTTTTAGGATGTTATATATAAATTTAATGGTTTTTGATAAATTAATTTAACTTTAAATAGTATTTAACCCCTCTACCTTCCTCTCCCAGTCTTCTTTGTTTGTCTACTTTTAAAAAATTAATTTAGCCCCCGAATTCTTCTGCTTATATATATATATTTTTTCACATCATAATTTTTATAAATTTTTATATAAAAAATTTTTTTAATTAATTTCTTAAAAAGATTTCTTAATTTATAACTTTCTTTAATCTTTATTTTTATTCTTATTTTTAATTTATTTTATTTTATTTAGTTTATCGATACCTAGAGGTATCTTTAATTAGATTAACTTTATTAAAAGAATTTTTTAATTCTTATATCTATTTTTCCCCTAAATATGCTTTTTCTAAAAAGTCTCTTTTGTCTAATACTTTAACCCATGTATAAGGTTAGTTTTGTTTGATAAGTATCGAGCATTTCTAATATGAAAATGTTTTCTTTTTTCCTTTCTTTTCTTCTCTTTCCTTGTCTTTATTTTTCTTACCTCCCACTTCCCCTTTTTGTTTTATCTTGTTTAAACCTATCTCAATTTAACCCCTTTCCTTTGTAAAGCTAGACGAAACCAAATTTTCCATTTCTTCACTTACAACTCTATCTAAAAGTTAAAATCTAAAATTAGACATGATTTACTTCCGAAAATTTTTTGTGACTTAAATTTCTCAAATTTTAACCGTCATTTTGTTTATTTTATTTTTTATTTCTTTTTTTATTTTTATTTTTTATTCCCCCTTTTATTCTTATTTTTTCCATTTTAAAATATTACGGTTGCTGAGGAGTTGTGAAATCTCTCTTAGGGATTTCATGTTGAAATGTTCATTCAACATTTTTGAATATTGAAAAATTATTTTATTTTATATTAGCTCTGTAATTTTAATAACATTGAGCTCTCCTCCTGTATCATTTTTTAATATTACAATTTTAATATTAATTTTTATCAGGTTTTTGCGATTTACCTTCCTACTTTTTCGTTTCGATTAAAGTATTTTAATAAAATATATATATGGCGCGTCTTTGACCTCTCGACCACGAATGATCAACAGTCTAAACGAATATATATATATAGTTCCAAGTGAGGAGGACTCAAGGTTTTTTTTATTTTGAGTGCTCTGGTATTTATTTATTAAAAACAGTGCTCAATATAATGAGTATTATAGAGCTTAATATAATATATATATATATATATATATATATATATATATATATATATATATATATTTCTATATATATATATATATACTACCGGCCATAATTACTAGGCCACTCCAGAGTTTTAAATAAATGATGTATTTCATAATGTTTTTAGTATTTATTGCCAAGTGAATAATTGTAAATAAAAATAGAATGGTTCTTTTGTTAATACTGCACAATAACATGTGCATCAAATGAATTTATAAATATTTAATAATTACCTATATTGAAGTTTCATCTATGAAAGAATGAAGAAAATTTAGGGTTATTCGGACAAGTTCATCTTTGCTTCCTTGCCTTGTAAAATTTTGCAAAGTAATAACAAAAGAACCATTCTATTTTCATTTGGCAATAAATACTAAAAATTGTATGAAATACTTCATTTCTTTTAGAAAAACTGGTGTGGCCTAGTAATTATGGCCGGTAGTGTATATATATATATATATATATATATATATATATATATATATATATTTCTCTGTGTGTGTGTGTGTGTGTGCGCTTGTGTGTGTGTGTGTGTGTGTGTGTGTTTTATAAGATTAATCACTAAAGAGGCTGTAAAAATGGCCTGTTCCTTGTACCGCACCGACAACCCCTGCCATGTTTTATCCTTCCGAGATATTAGAACAAAATATCTTATTGCTTCCATATCTGATACGCATTTGGGCGATCATGTCTCGAAACAGACATGATCGATTGGGCAGAAGATTATCCCACAGTAGGTGGCCATTGCTTTCTGCGGTATACTGATTGCCGACAGAGGCTATAGAACTCAATTTGTCCTGTTATTTGACTCATAGCTAGAGGGGGAAGAGATGTATTATATTGTTAAGTACTAATTAGTAGGGATCAGTTTATTACTTCATAACAATAGAAAACCGATCCCCCACTTTATGCTCAGCAAAAGTTTTATTCATGATTCCAACTATTATAGTCAGTCAGTCAGTTAAGTGCCATGCGTCATACACGCTTTAAGCGATCATGTCTCGAAAGAGACATGACTGACTGGGCAAAAGTTTATCCTACATTAGGTTGCCATTAATTTATGAGGTAAACGGGTTGCCAGTCAAGGCTATAGAACCTAATCTGTCCTGTTATTTAACCCATAACTGAAGGAAAAAGACGGATTAATGCCTTTCCCAGGAGTCTCTTCAGTCTCGTTTACGAATGAAGCAACAATTGGAAAAACAAATTTACGCAACCAATATTTGTGGGTGGATCTGAATCTCTATCACAGAATGCAGGCTACACAACAGCACCAGTTTGCGATTAAAATGTAGTCTGGAATTGTAGGTGACTGTCTGATAGGTCCATGTGCTAGAGTATGTCTTACTGGAGCTGTCTGCAGGACCTTATTTCTAACACTCTTCCAGACCTGCTAGAGGATGTACCCCTGCTAATATGAAGACGCATGTTGTCCTTGTAACATGGGGCTGCAGCATATTTTAGTCATATCGTTTGTGATGATTTGGCTGACAGAAAATGATGAAAGAAGGATCAGTATGGGAGGACCGGTTCCATAGTCTGCACATTTCCCCGACCGCGATCCTTTGCATATTTATCACCGGTGCCACCTAAAACAATTAGTTCATGCAGCAGACAATAAAGATGTCGAGAGGTTTCATCAACATGTATTTGGGAACTACTGAACCATTCGACACTCTATGGGATTATCCGACCGGTGCAAACGTGTGTAAAAGTAAGCAGAGAACATTTTGAACAATTGTTATGAGTTGGTGTTTAAAGATACAACGATGACATTTTGGGAATATGTTCCTGAGGACATTTAACCAAACTTTTGTGGGAGGAACCTGTCCCAAAAGTTTGTAAAAGTACCTTTTATACAGTTTGTATGACTACTTGTATTTACAATATATATTATTATCAAAATCTAATGTTATCTATCTAATCTAATTTATCTAAAATTATTTATAAATGGAACTTTGTCTCTGTGTGTGTGTCTGTGTGTGGGTGTCAGTTACCTATAGACTCCGAAACTGCTGAACCGATTTTCTTGAAAATTTACACAGTTGTACTTTAAGCGTCTGCAAGTGTTCTTAGCTAGGTTTTGTGTCGAGGTACCCCCGATAAAAAAAAAAAGAAAGATAGACAGAAAGAGAAGATCAAGAATTTACCGCTTTTGCGGCGTTAATAATTACGATTGCTATTTCAAAAATATTTTGTTAATGCTGTTAAGCTTGAATTTTTAATGATTCGATAAAGGAAATTCTACGGATATATTATAACCGTAGAAAATATAAATATATTATCGATTTTCTGCACTATTGTAAGAACTGCAACCTTGAAACTTCTGAATATCGATTTTAATGTCTTTGTCTATGAGTGTATCAAATTTGATTAAAATCGGACCACTCCTTCTATAACCCAATTTTTTCGATTAACGATTTTCGATATTTATCGGGGGTACCTCGACACAAAACCTAGCTAAGAACACGCGCAGACGCTTATAGTACAGCTGTGTAAATTTTCAAGAAGATCGGTTCAGCAGTTTCGGAGTCTATAGTTAACGGGCACACACAAACACACAGAGACACACACACAGAGACAAAGTTCCATTTATAACTAGGTTTAAATTATTATTTGCATTTCATTTAAACGACGAATTAAATTAGTTTTATTTGTCCAATATCTGGAGAGACTGAAGACTACTCAATTATTTTAACGTAATTGGAAACTTTCCTTGGCAGAGCTTAAAAGTGGCTTGCCCAAATTCTCTCTGTCTTTTTTCTGTCGATCAGAGAGACAAAAGAAAATCGTATATACAGGCTTTTTTCAGGAAAATAATGAGAAATGACATGTGCGTACTACTGTTTACTTTAATGGTAGTTGTCTATGCATTTTAGTAAATGCCTATCTGAATTAAGATGCAAGTAAGTTTCAATGTTAGTCTGTGAATATTGAAGCTGTTGCAGAGATGGATGGATAGACCGATAGATTGTATGAATTGGGCAGCCTTAGAGGGTGAGTAGTTTACAAGTAAATTTATTAAGGGGAATTTTTAAATTCTCGGAGAGGCAGATAGATAGATAGATAGATAGATAGATAGATAGATAGATAGATAGATAGATATGAACTGACTAGGATAGATAGATAGATAGATAGATAGATAGATAGATAGATAGAAATGACTAAGATAGATAAAGATAGATAGATAGATAGATAGATAGATAGATAGATAGATAGATATGAAATGACTAAGATAGATAGATAGATAGATAGATAGATAGATAGATAGATAGATAAAGATAAGATAGATATGAAATGACTAGATAGATAGATAGATAGATAGATAGATAGATAGATAGATATGAAATAACAAAGATAGATAGATAGATAGATAGATAGATATGAACTGACTAGGATAGATAGATAGATAGATAGAGAGAGAGAGAGAGAGAGAGAGAGAGAGAGAGAGAGAGAGAGAGTTGTAACTGTAAATATCAGAAGTTGTGCTTCATTTGACGAATATTATTAATTATATAACGAGATCAAACAAAAAAATTGAAATATATTTTAGTCGTAAAGGAATTAAGGACAAACTGCGGCTAATATTTAAAATAAACCGGCTGAAACGTGAACGGCACATTTGTAATCAGAAAAAAATAGATAATTTAACACTTCATTTTGCGGTCCCTAAGGGCCGCCTCGCTACCAACAATAATAGATTCGAGTATCCTTCTGCCCAAATCTAGGCTATGAATAGCTTCTGGCAGGCTCAACACACACAACTGGTGTTCAAGCATTGCAATCACTCAATAAAATGTAGAAATTTGGTTAATAACAGATGTTTGACGCCATGTGAAATGAATATTAAAGCATAAAAGCATAGTCTAAGACTATCATTAACTATTTTAACCCATTGTCTTACGGTTCTATCACTAAAATAGCCTTTATTTTAATAACAGACACTAAAAACAAACATTTATTTTGTTGGAAAATTCTTCTTCTTTCATGTACCCTGTCCTTTCAGGACGTAGACAATCATGTCTTTCTACGTCTCCCTATCCCTGGTGGCTCTTAGCACGCCTCCTCCTGTTACACCATCCAACCCTCGTTCCATCATCCACTAGCTCAAGCCCATAAATCTAGACTATAAATGTATAGAAATTAGCATGGCCACAAAATGAGGGATCAGTTTATGTATTGATTATAATATAGAATTGGTCACCCACTTTATATCCACATTATAATTTCTTATAAACAGTTTGCATATATCTTCTTTTATGTGCCCTGTCCCTTCAGGACGTAGACAATCATGGCTTTCTACGTCTCCCTATCCCTGGTGGCTCTTAGCACGCCTCCTCCTGTTACACCATCCAACCCTCGTTCCATCATCCACTAGCTCAAGCCCATAAATCTAGACTATAAATGTATAGAAACTAGCATGGCCACAAAATGAGGGATCAGTTTATGTATTGATTATAATATAGAATTGGTCACCCACTTTATATCCACATTATAATTTCTTATAAACAGTTTTCATATATCTTCTTTTACGTGCCCTGTCCCTTCAGGACGTAGGCAATCATGGTTCTCCACGTCTCCCTATCTCTGGTGGCTCTTAGTATGCTTTCTGTTACACCTCGCAACCTCCGTTCCGTCATCCACCTGATAAGGCCTCTCATATATGTTATCCGCCGCCTTTCTCTGTCTCTTTTTTCTTCTATCTGACCTGTCAGTATCAAGTTGTCCAAGCCATCCTTCCTCATTGCATGACCCAGGAACTTCAGTTGTCTCTTCTTGATGCTCAGGATTAATTTTTATTTGGTTGCCATTCTTTCCAACACCCCATCATTGCTCGCATGCTCGGTCCATGATATCCACAGTATCCTTCTGTAGAACCACATTTCCGCTGCTTCTAGTTTTTTCTTCATCTTCGATGATATTGTCCAGCATTCACTGCCGTATTGAAGAACTGACATCACATAACAATTTAGCACTCCCTTCTTTGTTTCTAGTGAAATTTTCCTGTGTGTTAGTACTTTACTCAGCTTCTGGAATGCGTCCTTCGCAATGCCAATTCGCCTTCGGATCTCTGTGTCGCACTTTCCATCTCCTGTTAGAACACTTCCTAGGTATTTAAATTTTTGTACTTGCTTGATTCTAATATCCCTCACCTGTATTTGGCATTTGGGGTTGCTCCTTTTACTGATGACCATGCATTCGGTTTTCTTGCAGTTTATTGGTAGGCCTTTTTTGCCACTCTCCACAGTACCTTCTGTAGGAGGTCTTCCACTTTTAAATAAAATTTGTTTCCATGTCCGCTCTTGGGTCAGCTCCCCTTTGGGATTAGGGACCTGAAGTTTCATGGTTGATCCACCACTGTACAAGATACTCTGAAATGATGCAACACATAAGAAAGTTGTCAGTAACAAATTATCGGGAATACGTAGATTGTGAAGCAAAACTCGTAAAGAGTGGGATTATTAGTGAAAGCAATAAAAGGCAAGAAGTTGTGGAGGATCGTGATCGTCAAATTCCTGAATGTACATGGCATATAGAAAAAAAGGGGAACTTTTTGGAACTTTTGAGTGAAAGGATACAGAAATAGGTACCACATATATAAAGAGAAGCTGTGGAGGACCGCACCGTTTATTTCTTGAATTTACGTGACATACAGAAAGAATAAGAAAGATAATCTATTTGACAAGTTTGGCCAAATTAATACATGAATAATTATCACAAATAAAAGAAGAAGTGGAGGACCGTGAACGTCTATTTCCAGAAAGTACATGGGATATAAAATGAAAATGAAAGAAAATTGATCAAACGAATACATGACAGAGAGAAGCTGAGGAGGATCATAGTCGTTTAATTCCTAACAAATACATGGTATATAGAAAAAAATACACGCAAACATTTTTTGATAACTTTGAGCGAATGAATACATGAACAGATATCACAAATACAAGAAGCTGTGGAGGACCGTGATTGTCTAATTCCCGCAGTTCAGTCAGTCAATTAAATGCCATACGTGATACACGCTTGGGCGATCATGTCTCGAAAGAGACATGACTGACTGGGCAGAAGATTATCCCGCTGTAGGTTGCCATTGCTTTCTGCGGTAGACTGGTTGCCGACCAAGGCTATAGAACCCAATCTGTCCTGTTATTTAACCCATAACTGGAAGTAAGAGACGGATTAATACCTTTTCCAAGGGTATTTGCGCGTAAGTGAATGCAATGAAATCGGCTGGAATTCGAACTCGGCTTCCCGATTTCTCGTTCCGAGCCGATATCCAATGCACTACAACGCACATCCCGAAGTTACATGACCTGTAGAAAGAAATTAGAAAAGAACCACTGGCAAGCCTGAGCAAATAAATACAGGAGCCTGTACTACGTGTAAAATGATTCGTGGAGGACCGTGATCGTCTATTTTCTGAAGTCACAAGGCATATAAAACGAAAATATAAGAGAGCCTCTTTAAAATTTTGAGTAACTTTGGGGAGTTATTAGTAACACAAAGAAAAAGAAGGGTCCTTTTGTATGAAGTATTTCCAAGTCTTTGGGTGATTTTTCTTTAACCCATAGCTGAAGGGAGATATATTAATAGATTTACAAATAATACAATAAAACCTGAACGATGCATAATAAACCAGAATTTACTTGAACTCACAACACTTTGGGTCAAGTCACAAACCAACATCTATATCCACTGAGCTATGTATCCTTACGGACAAGAACAACTGACTTTTTTGGACTTATAAACGTAATGTTCAGTAATCCATTTTTACAAGAGTTCATATTGCAATTTTTGGAGTTAATGGTTTTCTCTAGTATTTTTTTTTATGTTAATGGTTTTCAAAAACTTACAGGGTGAGAGGGAGATAACTCATGACTACAAAAAGAGGCACTACTACTCAAGAAATGGAGTTGATATAGCCCAGTGATTGTAATAAAGAGTTCTGTTCCAAGTTCCTAGCACCTGAAGAAGGCCGGAGCGTACAACGGCCAAAACGTCGTACAAATGACAGCAAAGATGAAGACAATAGTTCGAATAATGTTAATACTGTAAATATACCACAGGGATAGTAATAAGGGTTCGGTTCAAAATTCCTAGCATCTGAAGAAATCCGGAGCGTACAACGGCCGAAACGTCGTACAAATGGCAACAAAGATGAGGAAAATAGTCTGAATAATATAAATACTGTAAATATACAAAAGGGTTCGGTTCTAAATTTGTAGCATCTGAAGAAGGCCGGAGAATACCTCAGCCGAAACGTCGTACAAATGGCAACAAAGATGAGGACAATAGTCCGAATAATGTTAATACTGTAAATATACCACAGGGATTGTAATAAAGGGTTCGGTTCGAAATTTTTAGCGCCTGAAGAAGGCCGGAGTATACCTCGGCCCAAACGTCGTACACATGGTAACAAAGATACTAACGCTGTAGTTTCACTACTTTCCAGCACGCGTAAATATGGTTGTCGTGTCAATATATCGCGGTACACTTAAGATGATCTAGCCTGCTGCGGCAAACGATGGACAATCACTGATTTAAATACTTATTCACAGAAAATTACCGGTACGGTCTGACTTAAACACAAAATCTCGTTACTACGCATGGGAGAAACGGAACGCTACAGAAAAAACTGTTGCACTCATTATTAGCCTTGACAAGCATGAGAATTCAACAGTTAGGTCAGGAGGAAAAAGGCACAAAAAATTGTAATTCTTCGTGAAGTTTGTTGTAAATCTTCATAAAAATTTTTGCATGTTTTTCTAACTGAAACCTTATATTGTAATTCGGATTTTATCTCAGGTTTCCAACTTGGTAAAAAAAAAAGAAAAATAATTTCAAATCTTTGATAAGGAAGGTGAAAAGAAGCAAGAATTCTGCAGAAGAAATTCTACAAAGAAAATGTATTTGCTTTTTAAAACATTTCGCAGCACAAAGGAGTGGTTCAATTATTATGCAAACACTTTCAACATTATGAAACAAATTCGCTCCTTTATTTAAATCTACATATTTGCCTTTTTCCACTGCTTGTTTTATGGATGTAACGAAAGAGAGAATTGCCTACGTCAAATAAGAGTTCGTGGTCTTCCGAAAAAAATAAAAATTACAGAAAACATTAATAGTACAAAAATGCGAATCAGAAGCTATGCTAGTTTTCTTTTCTCCCTGTCTGGCGCAGCCAATCAGAAAAATCGCTCGGTAAATAAAGGCCGTTGTTTTTACTTATTGTGAATGGAGAAGTATCTTTTGAGATTTGAAAGAGAAAATACGGTTTTTGAGGTTGGTGAGCAGGCGAATCGGCATGGAGAAATACGCGTTCCAGAAGCTGACTAGAGTATTAAGAGACAGGAAAATTTCGCTAGAAACAAAGAAAAGACTACTGGATTGCTATGTGACGTCAGTTCTTCAACATCGCTGTGAATGCTGGACAATATCATCAAAGATGAAGGAAAAACTTGAAGCAACTGAAATGTGGTTCTACAGAAGGATGCTGCGAATATCATGGATCGAGCATGTGAGCAATGATGAGGTTTTGGAAAGGATGGAAACAAAAAAGAAATTAATACTGAGCATCAGGAAGAGACTTGAAGCAGCTGAAATGTGGTTCTACAGAAGGATGCTGCGGATATCATGGATCGAGCATGTGAGCAATGATGAGGTTTTGGAAAGGATGGAAACGAAAAGGAAATTAATACTGAGCATCAGAAAAAGACTTGAAGCAGCTGAAATGTGGTTCTACAGAAGGATGGTGCGGATATCATGGGTCGAGCATGTGAGCAATGATGAGGTTTTGGAAAGGATGGAAACAAAAAAGAAATTAATACTGAGCATGAGGAAGAGACAGCTGAAGTTCCTGGGACATGCAATGAGGAAAGAGGGCTTGCAGAACCTGATACTAACAGGCCAGATAGAGGGAAAAATTGACAGAGGAAAGCAACAGACAGCATATTTAAAGGGCTTGAGCAGGTGGATGACAGAACGGGGCTTGCGTGGTGTTACAGGAGAAAGCGTGCTAAGAGCCACTAGGAATGGTGTGACGTGGAAGGCCATGATCGCCTACGTCCTGAAAAGAACAAGGCACACAGAAGAACAACAACCAAAAATCGATTTTCACTGTTGCGAAGGGACGATTAGTTTATCGAACCAGTTTTTGTTACTACGATTTGTGGAGGGCATTTGGCGCTGATTCTTGCCGAAGAGTTGGATAAGGCAAGAATCATCTTTGCGTAGTGATGAAAAGGAATAAAAAACATAAGCGTACAAATCGATTAATACTCAGTTAAGTGCCATACGTGATACACGCTTGGGCGATCATGTCTGGAAAGATACATTACTGACTGGGCAGAAGATTATCCCGCAGTAGGTTGCCATTGCTTTCTGCGGTAGACTGGTTGCCGACCGTAGGCTATAGAACCCAATCTGCCCTTTTATTTGACTCATAGCTAGAGGAGGAAGAGATATATTATATTATTAAGTATTAATTAGTGGGGGATCAGTTTATTATTTCATAACAATATAAAACCGATCCCCCACTTTATGCCCCGTAGAAGATTTAATCATGATTCCAACTATTATATTCAGTCAGTTAAGTGCCATACGTGATACACGCTTGGGCGATCATGTCTGGAAAGATACATTACTGACTGGGCAGAAGATTATCCCGCAGTAGGTTGCCATTGCTTTCTGCGGTAGACTGGTTGCTCGCCAAGTCTATAGAACCCAATCTGCCCTGTTATTTGACTCATAGCTTGAGGAGGAAGTGATGTATTTTATTATTAAGTAATAATTATTTGGGGATCATTTTATTACTTCATACCAATAGAATACTGATCACCCACTTTATGCTCAGTAGAAGTTTTAATGATGCTTTCAACTATTATATTCAGGCAGTCAGTTAAGTGCCATACGTGATACACGCTTTGGGCGATCATGTCTCTTCGAATTTCCTTTTTGCGATAGGCTGGTTGCCGACAAAGGCTATAGAACCCAATCTGTCCTGTTATTTAAACCAAAACTGGAGAGAAGGTATTTGCGCGTAAATGAATGCAAGGAGGTCAACTGGAATCCACTGCACCACAATACTTAACATTAATAAACTAAATTACTTCTTTAAGAAAATTGTAAATTTTTAAACAGTTTTGATGCTAATGAGAGGTTCAAAAACTATAATCAGAAATCGCGTGGTTTGTATTCATAACTGATTTATCAGATGCAAGAACAAAGCAGACGGTGTAAGAAATTCCTGTCTAGACATTTCTATGACGTCAAATTGTAGTGACGTCATCTATCATTATTCTCACCTATTACAAGAGGACAGCTGAACTTCCTAGAACATTTAGTAAGGAAGAAGGGTATAGAGAAGTAAGTTCAATCCCTGGGCTGAGCAGTGTGTACTTACACTCAAGTGAGACGTAACTGAAACAATATTAACGCTTATATATATATACCAGCAGTATAGCCCGGCGTTGCTCGGGTGTCATGAAAGCTTTAAAACTAATCCATGGTCCTGGAGCTCACATTCTTTGGACGTTGACACGAAAGACTAAAAAGCAATAGTTGTTTCCAGTTAAAGCGAAACCGTAGACTGAAAGAAAAATGAATGGATGTAAGTCAAATTTTGATTTCCTGGTATCGATATCAAATAAGTTTTTTTCGTCGTAAACTGAATGTTGAAGTCTAAATAAGTCCTCTGAGTAAATGGTATCATGGCTGAGACTAAGAACTACAATTATACCTACTTAGAGCCAAACCCGAAGCAAAAACTAAAATAAAAGGGCTGAAAAAATACAGATATACAGGCAGATAAACAGACACACACACAAACATCTTGCCTTTCATATATATATATATATATATATTATCGATTTTCTGCACTATTGTAAGAACTGCAACCTTGAAACTTCTGAATATCGTTTCTTATGTCTTTGTCTATGAATGCATCAAATTTGATTAAAATCGGACCACTCCTTCCATAATCTTTTCGATTATCGATTTTCGATATTTATCTAGGGTAACTCGGCACAAAACCGAGCTAAGAACACTCGCAGACGCTTAAAGTACAACTGTGTAACTTTTCAAAAAAATCGGTTCAGTCGTTTCGGAGTTTATAGGTAACGGACACACACACACAGACATACACACACAGACACACACATACACACACAGAGACAAAGTTCCATTTATAAATAAGTATATATATATATATATATATATATATATATATATATATATATATATATATATATATACAACCTACAATTAATATAAATCCCGTTTAAATCTGATCATAGCCTATTACATTGCATTTAAATATATGGTTCTGTTATCATTTCGAGCTCTCATGCGATGTGACGTCATAAAACCGCATTACAAATTTACGAAATGCGTTTGCTATATTTGGTAACTGTTATTGTTGCGTAGCAAAGTTTCATGTCAACACATGCTAAAATCATCGCTGATGGTGGATGTTTTTATGTTAACGTCAATATAACCTCTCTGAAGATGGCTCATGTGAGCCGAAGGCTTAGAACCAAGTTAATAAAAAATTATCCACATGTTGGAGAATTTTTGTCTTTATTTTTACCTGAAATTAAATCTAAAATACGATGATTAAACATAATAGACATTCATTGTCTCTTATATTTAACAGTATATGTTTCGAATATATATATATATATATATATATATATATATATATATATGCATAATAGTGGACCATCTAAAATGACAGCATATTTACATCGATATGACGTCTAAAATGACGGTAGCATATATATTGATTGACCTAATATTCATTATTTTACATGAAGACATACGAAACAAAAACAGAAATATTCAAACATCCTCAGCATAACAGGATATATATATATATATATATATATATATATATATATATATATATATATATATATAGTATTATTATTATTAACAAGCTATTGGTCAGAATTAAATTAGACCAGTATACACTTGTATTAAAAAGTGCTCCAAACATATTAAAAGTAGAAAATTTAAATATTTACATTTAGTTGATTACACAACCTCACATAATCAACTAACTTACAAATATATACATACAGTACTGTGCAAAAGTATTAGGACAAAAACTATTTTATCTTTTAGGAGGCATCAAAATAACTGCGACAATTTACCAATCGCACCTAGTATATATACAGTACTGTGCAAAAGTATTAGGACAAGAACTATGTTATCTCTTATGAAGAATCAAAATAAAGTGTAGAATGACCCCTGTCTTAACACATTTGCACACTACCGGTAGTGTGCAAAAGTATTATGACAGGGGTGATTTTCCAAAAAACCTCTCTGAAATTCAAATATAGGGTGAAAAAACAACTAAATTGCAAATAAATATTGATTATTTAAAACTCGGCTTAAAAGAAATGTATTAAAAAGAAGTTATATTTAATTTTTCCTATTTTCTATTAAACAAGTTATTTTGAAACTACTTTATTAAACATCTATGGGTTATTTTGGATAAAACAAATTGGTAAATCTAATGTTACATCGCAAGACACACTTGAGAACAAATACAAGCTGCTTGGCAGGAGATACCATTAGATACATTGAAGAAGCTTGTGATGTCATTACCTGACAAAATGAAGGCTGTGATCAAAGCAAAAGGTGATTATTCTAAAAATTAAATTTATTTTGTAACAAGTATTTTTTTCTTGTTAAAACATTTGTTGAGTTAATCAAATAAACTTGCTTTAACGAAAATATTTATTTTCTGTCAATATGCCTCATAAAAGATAAATAGTTCATGTCCTAATACTTTTGCACAGTACTATATATATATATATATATATATATATATATATATATATATATGAGAAAAAGTTACGGCAGGCACGTTATTTCATGTTAAATCGGAAGTTTAGGCCTATTTCAGGCGAACCTTCATCAGCTTCCGTCTTTATTGTACAGAATATTTTACACGAATGAAATTCACAAAGGCAAAAAAAAAAAACGAAATAAAAATAAAGATCGCTCCCTTAAAGGAAAAAATTTAAGAAAAAATACATTATTACATCAGTTTGGCGAATACACACACATATTCATACATAAGCATATATATACGCAACATATAATCAAAGAGCACGCGTAAGAGCGGATGTCAACTAAAATCTAAAGATACATTCAGTAATTCAGTTAGACTGCTGACCCGTAGATTTGAAACGTAAAGGAAGGGGTTTAGGTGAGAGAGAGAGAGTGAGAGAAAGAGAGAGAGAGAGAGCGTTAAAAATAAAGGGTAAGTATCTTAAAGCGTAAAAGAAAAGAAAAGAAGAATAAATTTGAATTAGAAAGAACAGATGATAAGAGAAAATGATAATAAAAATAAAAAAATAAATATTATATATTAACTTTTTTTTTTAATCATATCACCCCGAGCAAGGCGGTAACGCCAGTGGTGTGCAGGGGGCTACGTGAGAGTGAAAAGATTTGGAAAAGAGAAAGCCGGAAACCACATCCTAAACAGGGAACAAGGGATGAGCCTCTGCACCTGTACAATAGACGTCGGTGGAGTGGTAAACGGGCGATAGTTTAGTCTATCTACTCCAATTGAAAAAAAAAATGAAAAAGAAAAAAAAAAGAAAAGTGAAAAGATTGGAAAAGAGAAAGCCGGAAACCACATCCTGAACAGTACATATATATATATATATATATATATATATATATATATATATATATATATATATGTACTAGCAGTATAGCCATCCGTTGCTCGGGTGTAATGAAAGCTTTTATATATATTATCGATTTTCTGCACTATTGTAAGAACTGCAACCTTGAAACTTCTGAATATCGTTTCTTGTGTCTTTGTCTATGAGTGTATCAAATTTGATTAAAATCGGACCACTCCTTCTATACCTGATTTTTTCGATTATCGATTTTCGATATTTATCGGGGGTATCTCGACACAAAACCTAGCTAAGAACACGCGCAGACGCTTATAGTACAACTGTGTAAATTTTCAAGAAAATCGGTTCAGCCCTTTCGGAGTCTATAGGTAACGGATACACACACACACACACACACACACACACACACACACACAATGTTCCATTTATAAATAAGTTTAGATTTCTAAATGTTTTGGTTTCCCGAACACTTTCGGTTATTACTTTTCAGCCATTATCAAGTGCAATGTTATTTTACGTGTGACTGTATATGTGTAGAAATATGTGTAAATATATGGCGAAAAAAACACAAACATTATTAAGGGCTACAAAGAATAAGAAATCGTGGAGCGCCATAAATGGATACGGCACAAATAATAATAAGAAGAAGAAGGATGATTTTGTAGAAATGTACGGCGGGAAAAAAATTTGAGAAAAATATAAAAGACAAAATCTATTCAAAAAAGGGAATTGTAGCGAGCCATGATCGTCTAAAGATAATGGCACGTATTCAATAAATATTTTACGCCTCAGAACACTTTGTTCAGTCAGTCAGTTAAGTGCCATACGTGATAAACGCTTGGGCGATCATATCTCGAAAGAGACATGGCTGACTGGGCCAGAAGATTATCCCGCACTAGGTTGCCATTACTTTCTGTGGTAACTGGTTGCTAGCCAAGGCTATAGAACCTAATCTGCCCTGTTATTTGACTCATAGCTAAAGGGGGAAGAGTTGTATTATATTATTAAGTAGTAATTAGTGGGGGATCAGTTTATTACTTCATAACAATAGAATACTGATCCCCCACCTTATGCCCAATAGAAGCCTGAATCATGATTCCAACTATTTTATTCAATCAGTCAGTTAAGTGCCATACGTGATAAACGCTTGGGCGATCATATCTCGAAAGAGACATGGCTGACTGGGCAGAAGATTATCCCGCAGTAGGTTGCCATTACTTTCTGTGATAGACTGGTTGCTAGCCGATGCTATAGAACCCAATCTGTCCTGTTATTCAACCCATAAAAAGAGTGAATAGACGGATTAATATCTTCCTTAAGGGTATTTGCGCGTAAGTGAATGCAACGAATTAAACTGGAATTTGAACGCGGCTCCTCGATTTCTCGTTCTGAGCCGATATCCACTACACCACAACAGACATGTTGATCGAATTTCTTGTAGCAACACATTTTTCTTGTCCCTGAAACCGCTCACGTGTCATAAATTATGGACTGTAATTAACTGACACAAACGACGTGCAAAACCAAAAAGAAACTTAATATTATGTAAATGTTGTCGCTGGGAATTAATAAGTTCAAAAATTACAAAAGTGTCGCAGACAACTTTGGTGGCTTTTGGCATTTTTATCATTAATGAAACCGTAGAAAATGACTAATAAGATGCAAACGTGATTCAACGCCTGGAAAATTCAGAAATCATTTGCAAGAAAAGAATTAAACATATTTTCGCACCGTTAAACAATGTGAATAAAGATGTGATATCAATTATTGCTTAAAAGTCATACACATTCGCTTTGCCTGAAAGTAAAACGTTATCGTTGTCGACGCAAGTTCGCGTTAACTGTAGCGTGATAAGGGATTTTTGTGTTTTAAAGATGATTTGGCGTGAAGTGTCTTTTGAAGAAAATTAATGAGAACACACACAAAAGAGAGAGAAGAAAAGGAAAAATAGTGAAACAGTTCTTGGAGGAAAATCACCTGCAAAAGTGGTTGTCCCTCGCTTTTTGACCCTCGCTGAAACAAAATAAACGATTAAGATTTCTTTTCTCAATTAGAAAAAAAAGTAAATAAAAACACGAAGAAGAAAGGACGAACGATTACTTAAAAAATGAGTTTGAGTTTTGTTTAATCGCACATCAACCTCTCTGGGTTATTTAATGCCAAAAAAGTTGGGTCTTTAATGTACTTTTTTAAATGTTCAGTTAAAATTTGAAGGTTGATTTAATCAGATTTTGACGAAAATAACTTTATTTTTTTGTATTTTAAAAAATGAAGATATCTTCTAGTTCTGTATTCAAAAATCTAATGCTGGTAATATTTTTTGTTCCAAAAATTTATTATGGCAATAATTTTCTTTTCCTTCAAAAATGTATATTTTTCTATAAGGATTATTTTCACATATATATATTTCTATAACAGTATATTTTTATACTTTCATAGTGTTTTGACCTTAGTTTGGGGGTTAACTAGTTGCCAATAGCTGGAACCCTAACAGGTGCTACCACTCCGGGTCAGGGTGGACCTGAGAACAAGAGCAATTAAGAGGTGGTTCCCTGCTGCTCACAACTCATCAGAGGCCTTGCTGCCGGATGCAGTTTACCGACGTATCCAGGGCCACTTTAAAAATGAAAAAGTTTTCAGCAAAGTGTGCGCTGCGTATTAGGGACGTCGAAATTAACCACGTACAGAAGTTTAACTATTTGTTTGGTATAGTGTAAGAAGAAGAGAGTGTTATTTACTGCCGCTGGATCTGGACAAACAACGGGTAAAAAGTATATATAAAAATATAATCTTATATTTTTATTCTTCGATGGTGACAGTTGTGTAAACCAGTAGAGCAGTCGGAGAGAGTCGCGCACACGAAGGGACTGTCGGGAATCAGAAGTCAGCGGGAGTACTCTCTCAGCAGAAACTTTTAGACTTTATAGTCTTAAAACTCTCACACAGTTTTCTTTTGCGGGTTGTCGCTGTGTTGACGTCAACTACGGCCGAGAATATTTGTCATTTACCCTTGTTTTTGGTTGACGTTTATCTATGGTCGAATGTATCTGTCAGCCACATTGCCTTTCCAGCTGGTTGTCGCTTTTTTTTGTTTTGTTTTTTCACAGCTCACCAGTCCGGTTAGACATCCGATTGCTTTTAACACAGGATTGAAACCCGACCGAATTGACGTCAGTCTGAGCCATGGGCACTCGGTAGAAGGAGGCAAACTTGCCTTTTATGCTACAATATGTAAAAAACTACAAACTGCTACAAGTTTGTACATCGAAAAACAATATCTCATCAGGTAATTAACAATGATGGTTACCTTTATTGTTAAATATCTGATAATACATTGTTATAAACATATATATATATACATTTTAAATAATTCATCGAGTTTTAATAGACCTCAACATAATGCAGAAAGCACTGAACGGCCGTTTCGACCTATATTAGGGACTCATCAGCAGTGCGCAACTACTACTACTAGGAATGTGAAACCCAGACAGTTGCGTTATTAAGCAAACGTCATACCAACTGTACCACGGGCCCCAGTAACTAATTAAACTCGATAAAGCGCCACTCATTCCAAGTTCATTTAACTTAAGACTGTGCCTCCCAGAGACACGACTACTCTCACCAAGTCGATCACTTCACAGCTTTATTGCCTTGTTCAAGCAAATATATAAACAGAAATTGTAGGAGGATTTGAAATAATTAGATAATTCATCGAGTTTTTATTTGACCTCAACAGAATGCAAAAAGCACTGCAAGGCTGTTTCGTACTATATTTGGCACTCATCAGCAGTGCGCAAATTAGCTAGACGAATCCCAAATATAGGTGATAAATATATATATATGTAACGTATCACACTTGGTATACTATCCAGGTAACTTCCGATAGAGACGAACTTAAAGAACTCAATGTTAAATTCATTTGTTTAACAGAGTAAAATGATGTAGAAAATACTTTAGATTTATTACAATGGGTAATACATATTTCACCACATCAATGTGTTATTATTGCGGCTCGTCAGACCCAAATGGTACAACAGTTGATCCTCAAAATTTCCTCCCCAAATTTATTTTACACAGACGCTCACATGTCCATAATTAGAATAGACATTTGTAACGGTTATTTATGAAAAAATTCTCGCTCATTCAAAAAGAACCCCAAAGAAGAGAAAAAGCAAGGATAAAGAAAAAGTAGACGATTGATTAATGGAAAGAAGAGAAATAAGAGAAAAATCAGAAAAAAATGAAGAGAAAAAAAGAGAAAAGAAAAAAGAAAAAGAGAAAAAGAAAGGACAAAGAAATATAATAAAAAGAAAATAAACAGTATCCAGAGAAATAAACTTTAACTCCATGTATCGAAATGTCTCTTTTCTAAATTATATATATATATATATATATATATATATATATAAGTGCTAACCAAACCGAGATAGATAGATAGATAGATAGATAGATAGATAGATAGAACATGAACAGATTGAGATAGATAGATAGATAGATAGATAGATAGATAGATAGATAGATATGACAGATTGAAGAGATAGATAGATAGATAGATAGATAGATAGATAGATAGATAGATAGATAGATAGATAGATAGATAGATAGATAGATAGATAGATATGACAGACTAGATAGATAGATAGATAGATAGATAGAACAGATAGATAGATAGATAGATAGATATGATAGATAGATAGATAGATAGATAGATAGATAGACAGACTAGATAGATAGATAGATAGATAGATAGATTAGATAGATAGATAGATTAGATAGATAGATAGATAGATAGATAGATAGATAGATAGATAGATAGATAGAATAGATAGATAGATAGATAGATAGATAGATAGATAGATAGATATGAACAGACTGAGATAGATAGATAGATAGATAGATAGATAGATAGATAGATAGATAGATAGATAGATAGATAGATAGATAGACATGAACAGACTGAGATAGATAGATAGATAGATAGATAGATAGATAGATAGATAGATAGATAGTGTATAAAATGGAATATTCTCAGTTCTAGCACCCTACCTAAATACTTATATATCATAAATCAAATTGTTCGAACTAAAGACAGTGCGATCAACAATGAACGCAAAGTAATGAATATCATCTTAAAGATGAGCACTTAGGTCACCACTCTGTCCGGCTTCTTCCGTGTGGATGCCTCGAATAGAAATTATTTCAAGGACTGTTAAATTTGAAGGTCTTCAAGGGCTACGTAAAAGCTGTAATGTGAAGCGGGTATTATTGACTTTCTTTCGGAAGCTTCTATCTTGGACCCAGGGGAAGCGAGTCGGAGGCAATACTTTTTGTATAATACTTGTACTACATTTCACTCGGTAAATGACAACTCTATAGTCATTGGCCTATGAATATCACAAACGTAAAGTGAAAGAGGCTTTTGCTTTGCCTTAACTTAAATGTATTCATAAATGCACCAAACGTATTTCTGTTAGACGTGAGATCTTTACCAGAGCGTAATCAAAAGGAAAAATTAGGTATGTGACAAAGACAATAAAATTGTTTATAAAATTCAAAGTAATATATATATATATATATATATATATATATATATATATATATATATATATATATATATGAATAGAGTAAGTAAAGAACAGGTAGGAAAACGTGTCTTTAATCTAACAAGTCTCACTTTAACAAACTTCCTCAAAAATCTTTTAAAGACAAATTACTTGAAAACTTAAAAAAACGGGTTAAATATTAGGAAGTACGTACAAATAAAAATCTTCAAAAATATTGATGCAGTTGGATTCTGGTTCAGCTGTAACGATCATAAATCTACACACATCGAAAATGTATGGAAAGCCAACCTTGATAAGAATCAATAAAATTTCCAGGTTCAGAGTAGAAAATTAAGTTTAAGAGAGAAGTTTTTACGACTGTAACATTTCAAGGAAGGACGTTAAAACTAAAGACATTCGTATTAAAGAATACAGAAAATTTATTTGGCACCGAATAGTTTGAGAAATTTAAGTTGTTAGAAATGCTAATTAATTTATTTTTTCCAAAAGCTCGAAAACCTGAACACCGAGGCAAATCATTTAATAAAAAGATTAAAAGAGACATTACCGGAAGTTTTTTTGCGGGGGCTTGGTCAGTATAACAAGATGATTGCAAAATTTGAGTTAAAAAAGGAAATCCAGCAAGTGTTTTAAAAAAACGAAATATACTTTTAACCACTTTACCAAAAATAAATGACGAATTCGACTGACTAGATAAAACCGGTGTCTTGTCGAAAATCGTGTAGGCTTCACCGACTGTCTATCTGAAGAAAAATTTAAACGACGTTCGGGTTGGCGGTGATTTCTCGACGGGGTTTAATGCAGCACTAGAAGAACATCATTATGCGTTAACTAGACCGGATGAAATTTTTGCAAAATTAATGAAGGACATTTTTCTTTTCAATAATGGATCTGAGTGACGTGTATCTTTAAGTACCGGTGGAGGAAGAATGGTCTAAGTTGCTGTGTATTAACACCCATCGTGCGGTGTACAAGTTCGAACGACTACCATTCGGGGTAAATATTGCGCCGGCAATATTCCAACAAGTGATGGATAACGAACTGAGCGGCTTTGACTTTGCGGCTGCATATTTGGTCGACATCTTAATGATCAGCCAAAACGTAGAAAAGCATTAGGAACGTGTGCATAAAGTCTTCGATATAATTCAAGAATACAGGTTCAAATTAAAAGAATCCAAATGTTTGTTTTTCATAGAAAAAAAATTAAACACTTCGGATATATCATCGATAAAGAGGGCATAAGACCAGATCCAGAAAAGGCTACAGCAGTCAAGGACATGCCAGCACCCGAAAATATATCTAAGTTGCAAAGATTTTTAGGACTTGCAAATTATTATCAGGTTTTTCTACCAAGTATGCACAACTTACGTGCTCCATTAAACGAACTCTTGAAAAAAAGACAAAGACTAGGAGTGGACACCTGAAAGCCAAGAAGCATGCGAAAAATTAAAGAAAGTCTTAACGTCGGACTTGTTTCTCACCCACTGTAACCCAGACTTTGACATTATAGTTGCCAGCGACGCCAGCTCGTATGGCGTTGGAGCATGTATTCTGCAAATGATGTCAGATGGATTTCACAAATCAATAAGCTCATGCGTCGAGAACACTTTTTCCTGCAGAAAAGAAATAACTCGCAAATTGAGAATTAGTGGTGCGGGATTGATTTCGCAGTAACAAAGTTTCACCGGTTCATTCACGGTAGACACTTTACTTTGCAGACGGACCATAAACCGTTACTTACAATCTTCGGTTCCGACAAATGTGGTCTACCTGTGCATACATCAGATAAACTGCGCAGATGGGAAACAATTCTTTTAAACTATAACTTCAAAATAGATTTCCTACCGTCTAAAAAACTCTGTCGTGCCGACGGACTGTCCAGATTGTTCCCAAAACAAAGAGAACCTCTTGAAGAAACTGTGATTGCTTCTCTTCGAACAGAAGGAGAATTTAAAACCACATTATGTGTAAATTTTCAAGAAAATCAGTTCAGCCGTTTCGGAGTCTACAGGTAACGGACACACACACATACACACGCACAAAGTTCCATTTATAAATAAGTTTAGATACTCAAGGATGTAGTCACCAAACCGAATATGGACGGACACGATTTTTATTGCCTATGAAGTTATATTATAAAAAGGACATAGTCCCCAAGTCCTACCCTTGTTATTTAACCCATAACTGGAGGAAAGGGACGGATTAATAACTTTCCCAAAGGTAGCAGTGCTTAAGTGAATGCAGAGTATTCAACTGGAATTCAAACTCGGCTAACCGCTTTCTCTTTCCGAGCCGATATCCACTGCACCACAACGCACATCTTTCACTAGACGCTTACAGCACCTGGCATTCCCAAGTCTTCACCCATCTTAGTAATGACCAGGCTCAACGTTGCTTAACTTCGATGATTTAACGTGATAGGCCATAATTCCGAACAATTAAGAGTTTCTTTTAAAATTACCATTATTATGATTTCTTTACATAAAGTCATTCTGAACTATGTAATATTTTTTTAATTAAGAATACACCTTTAAGTGCCGAATCCAGGTGCGTCCTCAGTGTTGTTGCTCCCGTGTCAGTAGAAGTTTCGGGTCTAAATAAACAACAGACTTCTTCGATAGGCGACCCGACCGAATATGATCAGTATTTGGCCCGCACCCAGACTAAAATATTTGCTAGTAGCTTTTTTTTTTTTTGCATGATATAAATTTCCCTTGAAAACAGCAACCAATCAAGACTTCACTTGGGCTTGTCGATGTTATAGATCGGGTATGATCGGTTGTACTGAACTTCCTATATTCAAGACAGGGTATTTTTGGAGGAAGAGAAGAAAACAAACCAATAAATATATATCTTCTTCTTCTTCTTCTTCTTCTTCTTCTTCTTCTTCTTCTTCTTCTTCTTCTTCTTCTTCTATGTGCCCTGTTCCTTCAGGACGAAGGCGATCATGGTTCTCCACGTCTCCCTATCCCTTGTGGCCCTTAGTATGTTTGCTCCTGTTACGCCTCGCAGCCCCCGTTCTGTCATCCACCCGACCAGGCCCTGCAAATATGTTATCCACTGCCTTCCTCTGTCTCTTTTTCCTTCTATCTGGCCAGTCAGTATCAGGTTCTCCAAGCTCTCCTTCCTTATTGCATGTCCCAGGAACTTCAGTTGTCTCTTTCTGATACTCAGTATTAATTTCCTTTTTGTTGCCATTCTTTCCAACACCTCATCGTTGCTTGCATGCTCAGTCCACGATATCCACAGCATCCTTCTGTAGAACCACATTTCCGCTGCTTCAGGTTTTGTCCTCATCTTCGATGATATTGTCCAGCATTCACTGCCGTATTGAAGAACTGACATCACATAGCAATTTAGCACTCTCTTCTTTGTTTCTAGTGAAATTTTCCTGTGTGTTAGTACTTTACTTAGCTTCTGGAATGCGTCCTTTGCCATGCCAATTCGCCTTCGGATCTCTGTGTCGCACTTTCCATCTCCTGTTAGAACACTTCCTAGGTATTTAAATTTGTGTACTTGCTTGATTCTGGTACCCCCCACCTTTATTTGGTAGTTTGGGTTGCACCTTTTGCTGATGACCATGCATTCAGTTTTCTTAAAGTTTATTTGTATTTCTTTTTTGTCACTGTCCACCGATACCTTCTGTAGGAGGTCTTGCAGTTTCCTTTCCGTGTCTGCAGTCAGCACTGTATACATTAATAAAACGTCTTATCATATTGGTTTGTCTTACAACTTTTCTTTCTCCTCTTCCTCTTTTAACTTCTTTATCAAATCCTATTTATTTGATCTTTCTTTTATATCTTTATTCTTATTTTCCTTAACTAGACTTAACGAAATTTTTACAAAAGAATAGTTAAAATGACTTAGATTATTTACAAAAAAAAAAAAAAAAACTTTTAAAATACGGCAAGAATTATTCGGGATATTGATTGATTCTCTAAAAAATTCAAAACTAAAGATAATAACATTTAATAAAAATTACTTAAAAAAATTAATCAAAATATTTAGGTGTTAAATACTCGTTAAAAAAAACATAATAGCGTGTAAATCTTAATTAAATTAAATTAAAATAAATTAAATTAAAATAATTAAATTAAAATAAATTACTCTCCCACTCAAAAAAAAAATCCTCAAGAGAAAAAATTCGTTTAAAAAAAAAGAGAAATACCAAATAATTAAAATTGTTTAAAATAACTTAATCAAAATAATTATTTACTCATTAAAAAATACTTGGTTAAAAAATATACGCGTAATATAAAAATCGGGGAGCCGAGTTCGAATTCCAGTTGAATTCATTGCATTCACTTCCGCGCACATACCCTTGGGAAAGGTATTAGTCCTTCTATTCCTTCCAGTTATGGGTTAAATAGCAGGACAGATAGGGTTCTATAGCCTTGGCTGGCAACCAGTCTACCGCAGAAAGCAATGGCTACCTAGTGCGGGATAATCTTCTGCCCAGTCAGTCATGACTCTTTCGAGACATGATCGCCCAAACGTGTTTCACGTATGACACTTAACTAACTAAATATAATAGTTGGAAACATGATTAAGGCTTCTACTGGACATAAAATGGGGGATCGGTTTTATATTGTTATGAAGTAATAAACTGAACCCTCAATAATTACTACATAATAATATAATACATCTCTTCCCCCTCTAGCTGTGAGTCAAATAACAAGACAGTGTTCTATAGCCTTGGCTGGCACCAGTCTACCGCAGAAAGCAATGGCAACCTAGTGCGGGATAATCTTCTGCCCAGTCAGTCATGACTCTTTCGAGACATGATCGCCCAAGCGTGTTTCACGTATGGCACGAGTTTTTAATCGCGTGTAACGACAATAGTTACTCCCTGTTACTTCAGGTTGTTTATGATTCAAAGAAATCGAAAAATAGACGAACACACGTACACTCCTCTTTATTCTGATTCACTTAAATATTCGCCATTATTTTCCAATAACAGAGTGCCACTTATAAAGCAGCTGTTTTTACGCCTTTTCAGTAAAACGGAAACAAATGTTTAACGAACCCCACCGACGCGAATAAGAAAGAACGTTTTCCTCATCAAAAAGTTTTTTTCAAAGCTCGAAAAGAGTAAAAAGTGCAAGACCAATTGAATATGGCGTATCAAGGAGAAAATACCAACGCAATTCCAAATATTTTCTCTGCGCTTTGTTCGTAATAATTGCCAATAGCATTCTTACTATTAATCTAATATTATTCTAATATTACGTTATTATGCGTTGAAATTTACATGAAGCATTGACAATGATTACCAATTTTTTGCCTACTGTTTACTTAAGCTTATTTTCACGTATTTTTATCGCAACTTTCATTCTATCAACAAAAAATCTATTTGAAGAATTGATAATAATTGACATTGCCAATTTAATAAATTATTCATATATATACGCATCGCTCATTCAGTAAAATGAATTGGAGCACACTAGCTATTGGGCGCGTAATATGATATGCGCTAAAAAGACGGACTTCTTCCACCGAGCGTCCCGTGGCCCAGGGGTAGAGTCGCTGACTAACTCCAATTCGGTCGAGTTTCGAGCCTGGGTTGTGTAGCAATCGGAGTGTAACCGTACTGATGAGCTGTGATATAGCGAAACAGATATGTCTGCGGATGACAATATATATATATATATGAAAAACCTTATAACCTTTCTGAAGATGGCTCATGTGAGCCGAAAGCTTAGAACCAAAGTAATTATCCAAATGTTGGAGAATTTTTGTCTTTATTTTCAACTGAAATTAAAGCCAAAATACGACGTTTAGAACGGCTCATGATTAAACATAATAGACATTTATTGTCTCTCATATTTAACAGTATTTTCTTTTTTAATCATATCACCCCGGGCAAGGCGGTAAGGCCACTGGTGTGCAGGGGGCTACGTAAGAGTGAACAGATTGGAAAAGAGAAAGCCGGAAACCACATCCTAAACAGGGAACAAGGGATGAGCCTCTACACCTGTTCAGTAGACGTGGGTGGAGTGTGAACCGGACGATAGTTCAGTCTATCTACTCCAATTGAAAAAAAAAATAAGGAAAAGTGAAAAGATTGGAAAAGAGAAAGCCGGAAACCATATCCTAAACAGGGAACAAGAGATGAGCCTCTACACCTGTTTATGTTTAGAAAATTATTTGCTGCCACGATACATTATATATATATATTGAATTACTGTTTACTTAAAGAGTAAAGTAGTTGAGAGCGATATCTCAGACAATTATTTTATATCCAAATGAATTTATGTTCACTTGGAAGATAAAGTCATTTCAGTGTAGGTGATATTCTATAAACGAAAATAATTTGTACTTAACCTTTTGCCCGTTAGCTAAGATCCATCTTCTTCATTTAGCAGAGCATCTTCTTCTGTTTTGTTTTTGCTTACGTTGTCAAGGATATGAGCGTTTCTAAGACTCTTTTTCTTGGTTACCATGGATACGAGCGTCTTTAAGACCTTTTTGTTTGTTGCCATGGATATTCTCGTCACACTTCATTCAGTATCTCTCTACTATGAGTGATTCTTGTGGCTTGTATTAAAAATAAAGTAGAACTCGATTGTTGAGAACGGAAGCCATACAGACGTTTATACTTGGAATCGAAAAAAAAAACAGTTGACATTTCTTGGACACAATGAGAAAAGAAGATGTGGAGAATTTGAAACTCACAGGGCATATGGACGACAAGACGGACAGCGGAAGTGAATAACCTTGTGTAAATCGTCAGAAGAACGGAGGTCAGGGGAGTCAGCAACAAGACAAACCTTACTAAGACCCATAAAGAAGATTCCATAAAGAAGGAAGATTGCACAAAGAAGGAGGGGGAGGGAAGGAGGGGAGAAAGAGAAGGGGAGGGGGCGGGTGCGGAGGAGGAAAAGAAACTTGAATTCCAGATCGAATTAAAGAATGCCAACGAGCTTAGTGTCAAACCTCATGTCAATAAATCTCTACTTTCGGGGTGGTATGATGAAAGGAATATCCGCAAACGATAGAAGATTCCCGAATGTTCCAAAAATCATAAACGAAAGGAATATAACGAACGAAATCTGTTAAATATGCCGCTTCTTTTTACGACACACACTCTTGCCTCCTTAACTCCTTATTTTTGGTTTTTGTCAATTTTTGTTCTCAATATTTGATATATTTTATTTTTTTAATGCTTTTAATTTTTGGATTTCGACATTTACGACATAGCTTTTATTTTGTCATGATATATGAATATTCATATACGATTACTTAACCGTTTCTCATGTATTTTTTTCGTTTTAATTTTATTATTATTATTATTATTATTATTATTCTGTTTATTAGTTTTATTTTTTCTTGGGGGGCTTCAAAAAGAATTAGCCTGATATGACAGAGTTCGTAAAGGGTAAGGGAAAAGTTGATAGCAAGTGCTATGTATAAGTGGAAAAGTATGGGTGGGGAAAAGAGTGGCGAGAAAGTTAAAGATGGCGATGGCAAGCGGGAAAGAAAAGAATCTGGTGGAAGAAAAATAAAGAAAACGAATAAATTAATGTACATAGCAGAAACAAAAAAAAAGAACGAATGAAGAGCAAAAGAAAGAAAGAAAGAAAGAAGGAAGGAAAGAAGGCGTGTAAAAAAGACAACAAAAAAATAAGAAACAATTAAGAAAACGAAGGAAAAACATTAACAAACAACGAAGAAGTAAAAATTGCGGAAGAAAGAAAGAAAGAAAGAAAGAAAGAAAGAAAGAAAGCGTGTTAAAAAGGACAACAAAAACATAAGAAAAAATAGGAGAACGAAAAAGAATTGAGCAAATAATGAAGAAGCAAAAATTGAGAAAGAAAGAAAGAAAGAAAGAAAGAAAGAAAACGGATAAAGAAAAAATAATCTAAGAAAAAATTTTGAGAATGGAAAAATAAAAATTGCGAAAGATAGAAAGAAAGAAAGAAAGAAAGCGTGTTAAAAAGAACAACAAAAAAATAAGAAAAAATAGGAGAACGAAAAAAACTGAGCAAATAATGAATAAGTAAAAATTGAGAAAGAAAGAAAGAAACAAAGAAAACGTATGAAGAAAATATAAATAATATAAATAATCTAATATAAGAAAAAATTTTGACAGTGGAAAAACAAAAATTGCGAAAGAAAGAAAGAAAGAAAAAGAAAGAAAGAAAGAAAGGAAGAAAGCGTGTTGAAAAGGATAACAAAAAAATAAGAAAAAATAGGAGAACGGAAAAAAATTGAGCAAATAATGAAGAAGTAAAAATTGAGAAAGAAAGAAAGAAAGAAAGATGAAAGAAAGAAAGAAAGATGAAAGAAAGTAAGAAAGAAAGAAAGAAAGAAAGAAAGAAAACGGATAAAGAAAAAATAATCTAAGAAAAAATTTTGAGAATGGAAAAAAATTGCGAAAGATAGAAAGAAAGAAAGAAAAATGAAAGAAAGAAAGAAAGATGAAAGAAAGAAAGAAAGAAAGAAAGAAAGAAAACGTATAAAGAAAAAATAATCTAATATAAGAAAAAATTTTGAGAATGGAAAAACAAAAATTGCGAAAGAAAGAAAGAAAGAAAGAAAGAAAAAGAAAGAAAGAACGCGTGTTGAAAAGGATAACAAAAAATAAGAAAAAATAGGAGAACGAAAAAAAATTGAACAAATAATGAAGAAGCAAAAATTGAGAAAGAAAGAAAGAAAGAAAGAAAACGTATAAAGAAAAAAATAATCTAATATAAGAAAAAAGTTTGAGAATGGAAAAATAAAAATTACGAAAGAAAGAAAGAAAGAAAGAAAGAAAGAAAGAAAGAAAGAAAGAAAGAAAGAAAAACAAAAATACAAAAGAAATATAATGCCGGAAAAAAAATTCAAAAAAAAAAAAAGAAAAAAGAAAAAAGAAAGAAATCTAGCAAATATCGCAAACGAAAAAGAAAACAAAGGAAAGCAAGACTAATTGAAATCCTCAGAAAAAAAAAAGAATCAGAAGAAAGGAAGACAGAACAAAATAATTGTCAGAAAAATCAAGCGATAATCAAAATGCATAAAGAATTCCAATTCTTCCAGAAAGTGAAACCTAACAAAGAAAAGGATTAGCGAAAAAAAAAAAGAAATTCATGGACCCAAAACGCCGCCCTCTTAAAACAATTTTCTGGTTGTGTTTTTTTTTTTTTCGTTCAAGGTGAAAATTTTTAAAAAAATATGAAACAAAGACCAGTAAAAATTCCTCAGTATGTTTTTTTGTTTTTCTTCTTTGAATACATAGCGTTTTCACCGATATCCTAGCTTGTTTAGACCGTCATACGTCGATAAAGACCTTCACCAACCGGACGTCAGTCAAGTCCCATCATTTTCATTTAATCTCTTTGCGTCTGTAACAAAATCCAAACTCCTTGTTTAATTGTCTTTTTATATGACCTTCATTGTTTTTGTTTTCTCTCTTACGGACATATTTCGTTTTTATCTTTTTTTTCTTTCCTGCCATTGTTTAAAAGAAAACTAAGATGTCAAACATGCATTGTCACTTAAGTTATCTATTTCTAAAGTTGTTCTTAAAAAATTGTGCTATGGAATTGCATTGATTTTTGAATCAAGGAAAAATAATTAATTTTCCTGATAATTTTATCTTTTCTGAAAAAAAAAACCTAAATTCTCATCCCACCAACATATTTTTTTACTTTATTTATTCATTCACAACGTACACTTCCGAACAAAATTATTAGGCCACCCCAGTTTTTCAAAAGAAATGATGTATTTCATACAATTTTTAGTATTTATTGCCAAATGAAAATAGAATGGTTATTTTGATATTATTACTTTGCAAAATTTTACAAGGCAACGAAGCAAAGATGAACTCGTCCGAATCTCCCTAGACTTTCTTCTTTCTTTCATTGATGAAACTGCAATATAGGTAATTTTTAAATATATATAAATTCATTTGATGCACATGTTATAGTGCAGTATTGACAAAAGAACCGTTCTGTTTTCATTTACAATTATTCACTTGACAATAAGTACTAGTACTAAAAATAGTATGAAGTACAGAGTGTTTTTTTAAACTGGGTGGCTCAATAATTATGGTCGGTAGACTATATATATATATATATATATATATATATATATATATATATATCAAATCTACATGGTGCGATGGATAAATTGTCGCTATTTGCTTTGTAGAATTTTGCAAAGTAATAATAACAAAAGAACCATTCTGTTTTCATTTACAATTATTCACTTGAAAATAAGTACTAAAAATAGTATGAAGTACATCATTATTTAAAACACTGGGGTCGCCTAATAATTGAGGCCGGGAATGTAGTTCAAAGCAAAATTGGCATATCCTCCAAAATGACATCCCATCAGTTGTTAATTGGAGCAAGGAATGACTTATAATCATGAGCGGTACTCTTTCTTTTCTACAAAAATTCTCATGGCTGCTACTCTGACGAACTTAAGTCAGTGGTGCCCTCGCCACAAGAATTTACTTGTGCAACCAGACTGGCAACAAGGTCCCACCCACTTACAGTTAGATCAAACACACACAGCCGATAATTCTACTCCATTAGCTTCTTTTCTCGCATTTTCCACTTGTAGAACTCCCTTCCATATACTTGATTTCCTGACGGCTACAACCTCCATGAATTTAAATGCAATGTCAATTCCCTTCTCTTATCCACTTGACTCCACTTCTTTCTACATTACCATAAATATCTTGCTCTTTTCCTTTCTCCCTACATTCGCGACTGTCTTCACAACTGTGTTCCCACCCTTCTCTTGCCCTTTCTCTGACACACCCTGTAACTGGTTCCTCTTTCTTTTCACTCTCCTTCTGATTAAACTTTTACTCTTATGTGGCCCCCTGCGTATCAGTGGCGGTTCCACCTTCCTTAGGGTGAAATGATTAAAAAGACTTGTTCAGAACTACCTTATATATGCAACTGTAAAGAAGTAGGCTACGGAGTTCAAGAGGAGCAGGTAAAGCACAGAAATTGACCCTCCGTCAGGTCGTTCCAAAACCTTAACCACGGATGAACAATTTGATAGCAATCAATGTATGATTTTAGATGACAGACGTCTTTCTATCTAGTATACACCTAAGTCCATAGACATTAGTTCTGGTTTGGTATATATCTAAACTTATTTATCAATGGAACTTTGTCTCTGTGTGTGTCTGTGTGTGTATGCCCGTTACCTACAGCCTCCGAAGCGGCTGAACCGATTTTCTTGAAAATTTACACAGTTGTACTATAAGCGTCTGCGAGTGTTCTTAGCTAGGTTCGAAAATCGATAATCGAAAAAATCAGGTTATAGGAGTGGTCCGATTTTAATCAAATTTGATACACTCATAGACAAAGACATAAGAAACAATATTCAGAAGTTTCAAGGTTGCAGTTCTTACAATAGTGCAGAAAATCGATAATATATATATATATATATATATATATATATATATATATATAAAAGGCAAGATGTTTGTGTGTGTGTCTGTTTATCTGTCTGTATGTCTATATTTTTTCAGCCATTTTATTTTAATTTTTGCTTCGGGTTTGGTTCTAAGTAGGCATAAGTTTAGTTCTTAGTTTCAGCCATGATACCATTTAATAAGAGAACTTATTTAACCTTCAAAATTCAGTTTATGACGAAAAAACTTATTTGATATCGATAGCAGGAAATCAAAATTTGACTTACATCCATTCATTTTTCTTTTTAGTCTACGGTTTCGCTTTAACTGGAAACAACTATTACTTTTTAGTCTTTCGTGCCAACGTCCAAAGAGTCTGAGCTCCAGAACCATGGATTAGTTTTAAAGCTTTCATTACACCCGAGCAACACCGGGCTATACTGCTAGTAGATATATAAGAGACGCTATTTTTATTGAGAAAAAGAAAGGAAGATGGAGTAGGTGATAACACTCTCATATGTTTAACGTCTGCTTTAGAAATTCTTGTCAATTTCAAAATCTCTTATTTGTACCCTATTGCATCTTTAGATAACAACCTGTGATCGCTGTTACACTGTTTTGTAAATGTTAACAACTTTTAAATATTTAACGAGACGATAATTTAATTTTCACGGTTTCTATTTCTTGTGGATCTCACAATAAAAAGAATAATATTTCAGCAGAACATTCAAATAGAAAAATCGTGATATTTTAACAAGTATCTCTCTAGAATGTGCAGCCCAAGTCTAAATGTGTCACGTCAGCTGATCGGTAAATATTTCTTGTCGAGAAAGTATTGTTTGGTTTTCTATTTTTAAAAAGATTTTCTCTAGTCAGTCATTCACATTAGCTGCCTAAATCTGATAACAAATAAAAACCAATTTTCTCATAGCAAAGATGTAAAAAAAACAAAACAAACAAACAACTGTCGCCTTTTCTACGCAAGAATATTTTAAACAAAGATTAAATTTTTAAAAAAAATCACCAAATAAACGTCTACTGTTTGGTTTTCATTTTTTTCCAATCAATTTTTTTTAACTTTTTATCAGGCAGGTTTTGTGATTATTTACACAATTTGCACAGGATGGTATAACTGGACATTTGTTTATTCCTCTCTAATTGCACATTGAAGGTAGTATTAAACGAATACGCCTCCCAAACCTACCATACGAACGCGGGTGTCCCTCAAGGCTCTATTCTAGGTCCTACGCTTTTTCTGATCAACATTAACAATCACGCCGATGTTATAAGATCCCAATTAAGCATGTACGCCGACGACGCCACAGTTTACTCTCGCCTCGATCAAAAATCTGGTGAGGGTGACAAAGCGAACTTCGCTGCCGAGCTTGAGAAGGAGCTCCAATGCGTAGTGGACTGGGGTAAGAAATGGCTCATAAATTTTAATGCTTCCAAAACGAAACTGCTATCAATTAACCATCATAAACAATCGCACTTACCTCCCATTAGCATGGAACAGGCTAGCCTTCCTGAGAGTAAAACACTACGCCTCCTTGGCCTCATACTCTCAGCGGACCTCAAGTGGAATGACTATATCGAATCCATTGCTAAATCTGCCGCTATGAAAGTCGGTTCTCTGTACAGGGCCAGAATGTTTTTCCCGTCTGAATCCATCCTGCACATATATAAATCTACCATCCGCCCGTGTATGAAGACAGGAGTGAAGACAGTTACAAAGGTAGAGAGAGAGGAAAAGAAAAAGATACACGGGGTGATGTAGAAAGAGAAAAGAAAAGAAAGGCGAACCAACTACAGGGGGTGAAAGAGAAAGGGCAAGAGAAGGATATGAACACAGGAGTGAAGACAGTTACGAAGGTAGAGAGAAAGGAAAAGAAAAAGATACACGGGGTGATGTAGAAAGAGTGAAAAGAAAGGCGAACCAACTACAGGGGGTGAAAGAGAAAGGGAAAGAGAAGGATATGAAGACAGGAGTGAAGACAGTTACGAAGGTAGAGAGAAAGGAAAAGAAAAAGATACACGGGGTGATGTAGAAAGAGTGAAGAGAAAGACGAACCAACTACAGGGGGTGAAAGAGAAAGGGCAAGAGAAGGATATGAAGACAGGAGTGAAGACAGTTACGAAGGTAGAGAGAAAGGAAAAGAAAAAGATACACGGGGTGATGTAGAAAGAGTGAAGAGAAAGGCGAACCAACTACAGGGGGTGAAAGAGAAAGGGCAAGAGAAGGATATGAACACAGGAGTGAAGACAGTTGCGAAGGTAGAGAGAAAGGAAAAGAAAAAGATAAACGGGATGATGTAGAAAGAGTGAAGAGAAAGACGAACCAACTACAGGGGGTGAAAGAGAAAGGGCAAGAGAAGGATATGAAGACAGGTGTGAAGACAGTTACGAAGGTAGAGAGAAAGGAAAAGGATAAGATACACGGGGTGATTTAGAAAGAACTAGAGTTACATAAGAGAGTTGAAGTATTAGGCAGGAGGAGAATGAAGTCAACGACAAACCAGCTACAGGGGGTGAAAGAGAAAGGACAAGAGAAGGATGTGAGCACAGGAGTGAAGACAGTTGCGAAGGTAGAGAGAAAAGAAAAAAAGCAGTTACACGGGGTGATGTAGAAAGGACTGGAGTCAAGTGAATAAAAGATAGGATTTGACATTGCATTTACATTTCTGGGAGTTGTAGCCGTCAGGAAAGCAAGTATATGGAAGGGAGTCCCACAGGTGGGAATCGCGAGAAAAGAAGCTGATGGAGTAGAATTGTGGCCTGAATTCGGTTGATCTAACCGTAAAAGGGCTAGACCTTGATGCCAGTCTGGTTTCCCGAGTAAATTCATGTGGAGGGGGCACCAGTGACGTAAGTTCTTCCGAGTAGAAGCCATGAAAATATTTGTAGAAGAGACAGAGGGAAGCCACATTCCACCGATGAGAAAGTGGCTAGAGTCGGGCAGCCGGGTCGGAACCAATCACATTACAGATTCGCCTGTCGAGAACACCGAGACGAATAGCAGGGGAGCCTAACCAGATATGTCAACAGTATTCCATGCACAGTCGAATGGTTGATTTGTAGATGTGCAAAATGGATTCAAGCGAAAAAAAATTCCTGGCGTGACACAGTGACCCAAATTTCCAGCAGTGGATTTGGCTATTAAATCAATGTAATGATTCTACTTGAATCTGCATTTAGACCACTGATATAGATTGTTCTAGTTCTACGTGTCATGATACTTCCAGATATCCCAGTATGAGTAATCTCCCTTTAACTCAACTTTACAGGTTTTTCTTCGTTTCTACTGATGCAAGGTATTTAACTCTAAGCACTTGAAGAAGCCTGGAGTGTACAGCAGCCAAAACATAGTGAATATGGTAACAAAGGATTAACAATGTAGTGTAAACAATACAATACCTCATCTCAGAAATGTAAAGAAACATATTGTGTAGAAGAAAAACAAAAATAGAAATGCTTATACAATTCTCGCCTGCACAGTAAAAGAATTCAACGGATGACATCTCCTTAAAATATTAAAGAGGAGTAGACGGAATTTATAATATCTCTTACAAAATGTCATTGTCTTATACCAGGGCCGATCAAAAAATCTTGAGACTGGTGTTATAAAACGAATTTCTCGCCTGCACAGTAACATGATTCAACGGATAACATCTCCTTAAAATATTAAAGAGGAGTAGACGGAATTTATCACATCCTTACAAAATGTCATTGTCTTATACCAGGGCCGATCAAAAAATCTTGAGACTGGTGTTATAAAACGAATTTCTCGCCTGCACAGTAACATGATTCAACGGATAACATCTCCTTAAAATATTAAAGAGGAGTAGACGGAATTTATAATATCTCTTACAAAATGTCATTGTCTTATACCAGGGCCGATCAAAAAATCTTGAGACTGGTGTTATAAAACGAATTTCTCGCCTGCACAGTAACATGATTCAACGGATAACATCTCCTTAAAATATTAAAGAGGAGTAGACGGAATTTATCACATCTCTTACATACCTACTAAAATGACATTGTCTTATACCAGGGCCGATCAAAAATCTTGAGACTGGTGTTATAAAACGAATTTCTCGCCGGCACAGTAACATGATTCGACAGATAGCATCTCCTTAAAATATTAAAGAGGAGTAGACGGAATTTATAATATCTCTTACAAAATGTCATTGTCTTATACCAGGGCCGATCAAAAATCTTGAGACTGGTGTTATAAAACGAATTTCTCGCCTGCACAGTAACATGATTCAACGGATAACATCTCCTTAAAATATTAAAGAGGAGTAGACGGAATTTATCACATCCTTACAAAATGTCATTGTCTTATACCAGGGCCGATCAAAAAATCTTGAGACTGGTGTTATAAAACGAATTTCTCGCCTGCACAGTAACATGATTCAACGGATAACATCTCCTTAAAATATTAAAGAGGAGTAGACGGAATTTATAATATCTCTTACAAAATGTCATTGTCTTATACCAGGGCCGATCAAAAAATCTTGAGACTGGTGTTATAAAACGAATTTCTCGCCTGCACAGTAACATGATTCAACGGATAACATCTCCTTAAAATATTAAAGAGGAGTAGACGGAATTTATCACATCTCTTACATACCTACTAAAATGACATTGTCTTATACCAGGGCCGATCAAAAATCTTGAGACTGGTGTTATAAAACGAATTTCTCGCCTGCACAGTAACATGATTCGACAGATAGCATCTCCTTAAAATATTAAAGAGGAGTAGACGGAATTTATAATATCTCTTACAAAATGTCATTGTCTTATACCAGGGCCGATCAAAAATCTTGAGACTGGTGTTATAAAACGAATTTCTCGCCTGCACAGTAACATGATTCAACGGATAACATCTCCTTAAAATATTAAAGAGGAGTAGACGGAATTTATCACATCTCTTACATACCTACTAAAATGACATTGTCTTATACCAGGGCCGATCAAAAATCTTGAGACTGGTGTTATAAAACGAATTTCTCGCCTGCACAGTAACATGATTCGACAGATAGCATCTCCTTAAAATATTAAAGAGGAGTAGACGGAATTTATAATATCTCTTACAAAATGTCATTGTCTTATACCAGGGCCGATCAAAAATCTTGCGACTGGTGTTATAAAACGAATTTCTCGCCTGCACAGTAACATGATTCAACGGATAACATCTCCTTAAAATATTAAAGAGGAGTAGACGGAATTTATCACATCTCTTACATACCTACTAAAATGACATTGTCTTATACTTTTTTGATCGGCCCTGTTATAAGACAATGTCATTTTAGTAGGTATGTAAGAGATCTGATAAATTCAGTCTACTCTTCTTTAATATTTTAAGGAGATGTTATTCGTTGAATCATGTTACTGTGCAGGCGAGAAATTCGTTTTATAACACCAGGCTCAAGATTTTTGATCGGCCCTGGTATAAGACAATGTCATTTTGTAAGGATGTGATAAATTCCGTCTACTCCTCTTTAATATTTTAAGGAGATGCTATC
>JBBBDQ010001114.1:2305000-2340000 GCA_037127315.1 Ascarosepion bandense
ACACAAAACCTAGCTAAGAACTCTCGCAAACGCTTATAGTACAACAGTGTAAATTTTCAAGAAAATGGGTTCAGCCGTTTCGGAGTCTATAGCTAACGGGGACACACACAGACACACACACACACACACACACACACACACAAAGTCCCATTTATAAATAAGTTTAGAGTTAGATAACATAATAGCCAACTTTTCTTCCTCTCATAGCTAAGAACACTCGCAGACGCTTGTAGTACAACTGTGTAAATTTTCAAGAAAATCGGTTTAGCCGTTTCGGAGTCTATAGCTGACGGACACACACAGACAAATTTCCATTTATAAATAAGTTTAGATTTAGATTGTTGGAACGCAGGAATTTAGTTTGAAAGTTCTTTGGGAAATGGCCTTGTGCCATGTAAAATTAAAACCTAAATTTCTATGAATATGAGGCCTCAACATTAGTATACTGCTTTTTGCAATGATTAGTAAACCATTTTTTTTTTCCATTATTTCGATACGCTAATAACAGCCTCAAGACAGACTGAACTAACGTATGTACATTACTGAAGCACATGTTTATTATAGCCTGGGACTTTAATTATTCAGGATCCATTCGAAAAATCCTAACATGGCGTCGATTAAATTCGATTTTAGTCTGAAAGCAAAATCACCCCCATAACTCTGACATGAAGGTTAATTGTCCAAAGCTCGACTAAATTAGTTGCTAATTAAATTTTGCCCTGCTTTCAGAATTCTTTAATACGTAGTTTAATATTATTTTATTGAATTCTTTTAGATTAATTTTGAATTGCAAACCATGGACAGTAAAATCAGACGCAGACAAGCATCAAAGATTTCATTTAGTGGATTATTAATAGATTTTTTTATGCCGTCTTTTTGGGCTTTTAATATTTATGTTAATGCAACGTCGGTACAATGTTGGGAGTTGGTATCCGGCTCGGTATTTATTAATTCTATTATTTAAAAGCGTCAGCATTTTTACGCTAGTAATAACAGTATTAAAAATAACATTTATTATTTACTCACGATGTGGTCAGAGCAGTGATTAATTTGTGACTTGCATTTAGAAATAAGTGACAGCAAGTCAGATCATTATGTAAACACTGTATCTGCTTGAGTTAATACTGCCATCTAGATAATTGCGTAATTTTCTTTGATTTCCTGCTTTTTCTTTGATTGTTCAACACATTTATATTGTAGAACTTATGAATATTTTTCATTCAGAAATTAGTTATTTCTGCAATCTAGTTTTCAAACCTTTCCGTATTTTCAAGCGATTTACAATAACGACTGTTATTGTAAATTGCCTGAAGATACCGAAAGGTTGAAACCTGGGTCGCCGAAATAAATAATTTCTATGTAAAAGGGGTATTACGCAACCTTTAAGAACGCTCACGTAACGATGATTTTTTTTTTTAACGCGAAGTTTTCAAAATTAGAAGAAATTATAACGTTTTCATCCCTGGTTGTATAACCCTAATATGTATTTAATGGTGTGCTTACACATTATTTCTGTGCTTTCATTTACTAATTCATTTTTATTTGGAAACTAGCAGTATAGCCCGGCGTTGCTCGGGTGTAATGAAAGCTTAAAAGCTAATCCATGTCCTGGAGCTCACTCTTTGGACGTTGGCACGAAAGACTAAAAAGCAATAGTTGTTTCCAGTTAAAGTGAAACCGTAGACTGAAAGAAAAATGAATGGATGTAAGTGAAATGTTGATTTCCTGGTATCGATATCAAATAAATTCCTTTCGTCGTAAACAGAATTTTGAAGGCTAAATAAGTCCTCTGAGTAAATAGTATCATGGCTGAGACTAAGAACTACAATTATACCCACTTAGAGCCAAACAAGAAGCAAAAACTAAAATAAAAGGGCTGAAAAAAATGCAGACATACAGACAGATAAACATACACAGACCACAAACATCTTGCCTTATATATATATATATATATATTATCGATTTTCTGCACTATTGTAAGAACTGCAACCTTGAAAGTTCTGAATATTTTTTCTTATGTCTTTTTTGAGTGTACCAAATTTGATTAAAATCGGACCACTCCTTCTATAAACCGATTTTTTATATTATCTATTTTCGATATTTATCGGATGTACCTCGACACAAAACCTGGCTAAGAACACTCGCAAACGCTTATAGTACAACAGTGTAAATTTTCCAAAAAATGGGTTCAGCCGTTTCGGAGTCTATAGTTAACGGACACACACACACACACACACACACACGCACACACAAAGTCCCATTTATAAATAAGTTTAGAGTTAGATAACATAATAGCCAACTTTTCTGCCTGTCATAGTCTACATTTTCTACCGCCGTAAAAGGGTTGCACATTGATGTTCATTTAATAAATCGATGTGTAAATACGTCGAGTCGTGACGCCAAGTACAAAAGCACGTGAGAGCAGTAGCCATGAAAAATATTTGTAGAAAAGACAGAGGGAAGCCACATTAAGTCAGTGAGAAAGTGACTCAAGGAGGACTGCTACGTCATGGTCTTTTACAATTCAGATCCTCTTTTGAATTTTGCCAAGAATCTGAAGATGAATTGCGGGAGCTATCTACCAGATATGGCAACAGTATTCAATGCACGTAAAAAATTGTAGATTTATAAATGTGCAAGATGGATTCTGACGAGAACCTCAAGACGAATAGCAGAAACACTCAATCAGATATGGCAAGAGTATTCAATGCACGTAAAAATGGTAGATTTATAAATGTGAAAAATGATTTCAGACGATAAAAACATTTCTGGCACAGTGACCCGAAACTTCCCAGCAGTAGATGCAGCTGTAGATTCTATTTAAAAGCTCTACTTCAGGTCGGTTGAGAGTGTAAGACTAAAAAAGGGAAGTAGGTTGCTCTCAAGTGAACTAGCTTTATCCATTGTGATGGTAGTTAGGAAATGTGTCTATATTTCTGAGATGAGGTAGTATTTACAGCATTTACATTATTCAGACTATTGTCCTCATCTTTGTTGCCATTTGTACGACGTTTAATAATAGATCATTCTATTTGTCTATATTTCTGAGATGAGGTAGTATTTACAGCATTTACATTATTCAGACTATTGTCCTCATCTTTGTTGCCATTTGTACGACGTTTAATAATAGATCATTCTATTTGTCTATATTTCTGAGATGAGGTAGTATTTACAGCATTTACATTATTCAGACTATTGTCCTCATCTTTGTTGCCATTTGTACGACGTTTAATAATAGATCATTCTATTTGTCTATATTTCTGAGATGAGGTAGTATTTACAGTATTTACATTATTCGGACTATTGTCTTCATCTTTGTTGCCATTTGTACGACGTTTAGTAATAGATCATTCTATTTGTCTATATTTCTGAGATGAGGTAGTATTTACAGTATTTACATTATTCGGACTATTGTCCTCATCTTTGTTGCCATTTGTACGACGTTTAGTAATAGATCATTCTATTTGTCTATATTTCTGAGATGGCTAGTATTTACAACATTTAAATTATTCGGACCACTGCCCTCATTTCTGTTGCCATTTGTACGACGTTCAATAACAGAGTATTCTGTTTGTTTATATTTCTGAGATGGGGTAGTATTTACAATATTGAAATTATTCGGACTATTGTCCTCATCTTTGTTAGCCTTTGTACGACGTTTAATAATAGATCATTCTATTTGGCTATATTTCTGAGATAATCTAGTATTTACACTATTTACATTACTCGGTCTATTGTCCTCGTCTTGGTTGCCATTTGTACGACCTTTCAGCCTTAAGGACACATTGCCCAGTGGATATAGACGTTGGTTAGTTCCTGTGACTTGACCCCAACGTTGTGAATTTAATACCAGGCTACTGCAGTGGCGAACAAGTACCTTGCAGGGTTAGGGGAAGATAACTCATGATTTCCATAAGAGGCATTAGTACGCAAGGGATGAGAATGATATACCCCAGTGATTGTAATTAAGGTTTCGGTTCAAAATTACTATCACATGAAGAAGACCGGAATATCCAACGACCGAAACGTCGTACAAATAGCAACAAAGATGATGGCAATAGTCCGAATAATGTAAATACTGTAGTTAGAAAAGTTTCCCCGTGGAGGTTTAAAGAGCACAGTTTTCTTTTGATAACATTAAAATTTACGAGCCATTTTTTACCCCATTCAGTGACAGATTGGAGGTCTTTTTTAAGGCAGCATACAGGTTTACTCTCTCAGACTTGGCGGATTAACTATTGAGACAGGAGCAAATAGTCGTCATCTGCATAGATGCCTACTTGGGAACCTGTCACCTCAGGTAGATCATTGATGACATAAAGACTGTTTTTGTATAGTATTTATTGACCATGTCTATCCTTAATTCAGTCAGGTGAGTGCCATACGGGATACACGTTTTGGGCGATCATATTTCGAAAAAGACACGAATGACTTTACAGAAGATTATCCCGCAACAGGTTGCCATTATTTTCTGTGGAATTTTAGTTGCCAGCCAAGGCTATAGTACTCAGTCTCTCTTATTATTTGACCCATAACTGGAAGGAAGATACGGATTAATACCTTTCCCAAGGGTATTTGTGAATAAGTGAATGCAATGAATTCAACTGGAATTCGAAATCGACTCCCTGATTTGTCGTTCCGGGTCGATATTCACTGCACCACATAACATAAATTAACAAGTCATATTAAAGGCAAGATGAACAGAGGAATCTGCGCAGAAGCTACCTAACAATATTGTGTAACGGGTTGAAAGACAGGCATTACGACTGAGAGTAAAAAAAATAAGAAAACCTTACTAAGCGAAAAAAGAAATTGTGAGGAGTCACGATCGCTTACAAAGTTTGTTGGTGCTACTATAGAGTAGGGACTACCTCAATATTTCGTCTACCCAAGTACAACGAGGAGGTCTACCGTACCTCTCCCCTGACGTGGCCTTCAGGTCAAGTTGGGTCTAAAGTGGTTATTAGGACGGACACGCGGTTATACTGAAAAATAATGTAGTATGTAACTATAACTGTTGCTAAATAAACTGCCGAAATCATGGCTGCTCTACTCACTCGACTGCAACCCCCTTGACTATTTCTTTCGGGGATGTGATCGAGGCCAAGACCAACAAGCACGCCTACAATACCGTTGACTCTCTGGAAACTGCTATCGTCTAGGCGTTCGTTGCTATGGACGAGGACATGGTCGCCAAACCGTGTGACTCATTTCGCACCCACCTTGAGATGGTTGTCACCACCGCTGGCGGTTACATTAAAAATAACGTAGTATGTAATTCTATCTGTTGCTAAATAAACTCTCGGATCTGCATATACAACTTCTGTTTTTATTCCCTATTTGGTTTTCTTTTTGTCAAGTGTCGGATTTTGCGGCAACACCCAGTATATTGTTTTAGTATATTGTTTTAGTATATTGTTTTAGTATAATGTTTTAGTATAATGTTTTAGTATATTGTTGGTATATTGTTTTAGTATATTGTTGGTATATTGTTTTAGTATATTGTTTTAGTATATTGTTTTAGTATATTGTTGGTATATTGTTTTAGTATATTGTTAGTATATTGTTTTAGTATATTGTTTTAGTATAATGTTTTAGTATATTGTTTTAGTATATTGTTTTAGTATATTGTTGGTATATTGTTTTAGTATATTGTTTTAGTATATTGTTAGTATATTGTTTTAGTATATTGTTTTAGTATATTGTTAGTAAATTGTTTTAGTATGTTGTTAGTATATTGTTTTAGTATATTATTTTAGCGTTGAACTGATTGTCATTTTGCTATAAAAGTTTATCGTTAGTCATTTTACATGCTAGTGATTTTGTTATAAAATGTATTGTTGGTAATTCTTATGTAAAATTTATTGTTGCTAATTTCACTTCAAAAATCTATTGTTTGTAATTTTGTATAAAATGTATTAGAGGAAATTTGCCTATAAAATGCATTAGTTGAATTTTTCCTATAAGAATGTATGAGTGGTATTTTTCCTATAAAAATATATTGGTGGAAATTTTTCTATGAAATGTATTAGTTGAATTTTTCCCAAAAAATTGTATTGGTAGAAATTTTCCTATCAAATGTATTAGTGGAATTTTTCCTATAGAAATGTATTAGTGGAATTTTTCCTATGAAATGCATTGGTGGACATTTTCCTATAAAATGTATTAGCTGAATTTTTCCTATAAAATGAATTGGTGGAAATTTTCCTACAAAATGTATTGTTGGAAATTTTCCTATAAAAATTATTGAAATTTTTTCCTATAAAAATGTATTGGTGGAAATTTTCCTATAAAATGTATTAGCTGAATTTTTCCTATAAAATGTATTAGTTGAATTTTTCCTATAAAAATGTATTGGTGAAATTCTTTTTATAAAAACTGTCCATTTTTTTAACTTAGCATGCACTTCCATTTTTGTTTTGAGGTTCAGTATTTTCTCATGTCTTGGACCCTAACAAATTCTACCATTCCAGTTCATACTGAAGAATCGAACAAACTCAATCAAAACCAGCAGTCTTCTGATTAGAGACATTTTTGCTGGATATAAAATTTATTGTGGTAACCATGACTATTGGATCTTGGTAGTCAGAGTGAACGTCGGAACAACAGCACTTGAGAGGGGGTTTCACGCTCTTAGAAGCATCCAATCTCACAATCAGAGTTCTTGCTGATCGATGTAGCTGATAGTCATAACAAGAATTCTGGTAATTTAGCCATCCTGGTGAACCTTAGAAACAGCATCAATTAAGGTTTCGTTTTTACGTTCTTCAAAAACTCTGATTAGAGTTTTCCGTTGGATGTAGTTTATTGTGAGATTCAGGGTCTGGGGGTTTGGATAAAATGTCATTGTACTTTGGATGAGAAATGTAATTATACTTAGAATTATAATTTTACATCAGAGTTAATAATAGACACAAGCATATTTGATTCTTATTTTAATTTTATTTTTATTTATTTTATTTTATTTTTTTTTTTCAGATTGACGCTTTATTGTTCTGGGGCTGAAACGCTCAAAATGGAGGAAATTCTATCGAACTGTACAATGGTTTCAATCGATAATCCCGGAGAAGGTAACAAAACAGAAGAAAGCGAATACAGCACTTTTTACGAACAATCGCAATTTATTACCGGGTTAATCCTGTACCCACTCTGTTGCATTCCGGGAATTATCGGAAACACTCTAACGCTAATCGTTCTCACGCAAAAGACAATGCGGACATCGACTAACGCTTTCCTCAGTGCGTTGGCAATATCCGACATGATCAAGCTTTTAAACGACCTTATATATTTCATAGTCCTGCTTATTGGTCGCACTTACCCTTCCGTGGCCAAAACTGCTTTTGGTTATATATATCCATACGCACATTTTGTTTTTAATCTTGCCGCATGTGTTTCGTCTTGGTTAATCGTTTCCGTTGCAGCCGAACGATATATTATGGTCTGCCACGCAGCCCAAGCCAAAATTTTATGTACCCGTCGGGTGGCCATCATTGTCAGCGGAACGATCTACGTGTGTATGACGCTGTTAGCTATTCCGTCTGTTATTCGTTACAAAACCGTATCCTGCCACGACCCTCATCATAATAAAACTGTTTATAATATTGTAGTCACTGATTTGTGGATGAATGAAACATTCGTAGTGGCTTATAATTGGACGCAAAATCTTCTTCGATCTGTGATACCCTTCTTAGTGTTAATAATTTTAAACACTTATATCATTAACGCCCTTCGAAAGACACGGGCGAATCGACGCTTTTCGGCGAGAAATCGTATCACTTTCATGCTAATAATGGTAATCGTCGTGTTCGTCGTCTGCATCACGCCAGACGCTATCATGTCTACTTGTTTCGGCTTCGGCTACTATGATGCCAACCTTCTTGTGAAAGGCATTCGAGAATTTACAGACACTTTACTAACGGTAAACGCCGCCTTGAACTTTGTGTTGTATTGCTTATTTAACAAAATATTCCGTGACCATTTTCGAACAATTTTTTGCCGCGGTTACGTTGAGCGACGGGTGGCCCACGAACCCGACGAAAGCGAGTACAGACGCCTGTCCGACCAAAAAAATCACCAATCCACAACAACCATGACACCAATTCAAAAAAGTGCAACAACACATGTGTAAATTGAATGACAAAGACTTGCATAAAATTAATATATATATATATATATATATATATATATATATATGTCTGCGGATTACTATATATAAAACATATATATATATATATATATATATATATATATATATATATATATAGGAAAAACTACTAAAAAGTTGTAAGTTTAAAAATGTATTTTTTGACAGTATTTATTTATTTATTTCTACATACTCACGCAGAAAGAAAGAAAAATACTGGATTTTAAAATTAAATACATATAGGCTAGGGTTAAATAGGGACTTAAGTATTTTGAATCTTTATAAATATTTCAATAGTTAAGCATTTTTTAGATACACTTAAAAAATTTTCTTTAGCAACATTAAAAAGTATTATTACAGTTAGGTTTACGTTTAAAAATATTTAAAAACTCTATCGCTTTCTAAATCACGTGATGTAAACGCTTCGAGTTTAAATTTTAAAAACATTTGTTTCTGATGAAAGACCGAGGCCGGTCTGAAATATCAAATATATATATATAATAATAGAAATAAATAAATACTGTCAAAAAAATACATTTTTAAACTTACAACTTTTTAGTAGTTTTTCCTATACATATCAAGACAGTATACGTGGATCATCATTATGCTATATATATATATATATATATATATATATATATATATATATTAATTTTATTGTTATTTCGGTCTCGGAAATCACTACTTCTTTCTAAAATGTCTTTTTTTATGAGGCTTCGATCGTCCTTTGTCATAATTTGGAAAACTGAAACGTAGCATTCGTTTTCTTTTTTTCACAGAGAAATGTTAGAAAACCAATCGTTTCGTTTTTCGGATCTATTATTTTGCTGACATGACAATTAATTTCATTCAGTTAAGATATTTCTTGATACAATTGTTATTATATAATTCTTTAATACTGTTAATATTGCAATTGTTTTAAGAATTCGTGTTATTATTGTTCTGACATACTTGACCACCAAAATCAATGTGCTTTTTCTATTAAGAATATTTTTGTATTATTATTATTATTATTATTATTATTATTATTATTTTATATTTTTTATTTCATTCTTGCTGTTGTTTATTATTGTTATTTTTTCTTAGGTGCGAATTCTTACAGGGAGCCTCTGATTATTATTATTATTATTATTATTATTATTTCTATTATTATTATTATTATTATTATTATTATTATTATTATTATATTATTATTATATTATTATTATTATTTTCATTATTATTATTTTACTATTATTATTATTATTATTATTTCTATTATTTGATTTGATATCCTCTTTGGCTCTTTGACATTCCGGCCGGGTGGTGATGTGGCACAAGGCCGAAAATATAAGGCACTCGGTGAGAACCGAACTCACGGTTCAATTTTACTTGATCTAGCGAGACAAGCTTGCCAACCGCTAGCCCACATCGTAGTGCCCAGGAAATTACTAAGCACAGTTAAGATGTGGTGCAATGCCGAAAGTAGGGGGAGCGTACAGTGAGGATCAAACTCACTCATAATCGATCCATCGAGACAAATTGTTAACCATTATACCACGTCAAAGTGGTCAGGATTGTATCTCAGTTTTTTCTCACCGATTACAGACACATTAATTACCATATTTATTTATTTTTATTTTCTCTTTGATGTAATAATTTACAATATCTTGTTTTTAGACTGGATCTAACGTAAGTTTTTTGGGGTTTTTTGTTGTTTTTTTTTTTTCGGTGAACGTTATAGTGGCACAGGTCAAAATGGAACGAGGAAAAGACGGACTTTTAAACAACTTAAGATTTTAAAAAACCAAGAAACAAATGTTTTCATACTTCCTGAAAAAAACCAAGAAACAAATATTTTCATACTTCCTGAGGGTTTTCATTTTGTCTGGGATTCATTATTTGCCCCGAGTTGAGACCATAACTGGTGCTTCTACTTCGGATCAGGGAGAATCTGAGAACGAAAGAGTTGTTTTCACCCCCACTATCTGCCGATCACCAGTTTACAATTATAGCTGGGTTCTGGGTGATTGATTGTTAGAATGCACCTGAGAAGAAGAGCAATTCAGACGTGGTTTCACACTCATGAAATCCTCTAATCTCCTAATCAAAGACCCTTGTAGACCTGGGTATGGTTTGTTGCCATAGCACAGTTTAATTATCAAGGTGAACCTAGGAACAACTGCATTTGAGAGGTGGTTATCACGCGCCTCTTCCCATCAGAAACCTTTCTGCAGGATGTAGTTTGTTGTCTTAGCCAGGATTCTTGGGGTTTGGTTGTCAGGGAGGACAATAACAATTAAAGGGTGGTTTCAGGCTCTGTAAACCCCAAATCTTCTAATCATTGTCCTTGTTGCATGATGTACGTCAGGTTTGTCCTGAAAACAATATCAATTAAAATTCTGTTTCAACTGCTCAAAACATTCCATTATCTCGATAAGAGACCTTAGTACTGTATGTAGCGTACCGTCATACCTAGAAACCTGGGTAATTGGATAAAATAAAATTGAGCTGAGGTTTACACATGCGATTATACTTAGAAAATTTCCCATCCAAATTAGTAGTAGACATTTGTTTTTTTTATAATCATATCGCCCCATGAAAGGCAGTCTACTGCCACTGGTGCGCAGAGGGTGACATAGGAGGAAAGTTATGAGAAAGAGGGACAGATTATAGGGGGTGTCAGAAAGTGGGCAATAGAAGGATTACTGTGACCATAAAGTGAGGGATCAATTTATGTAATGATTGTAATGTAGAATTGATCCCCCATTATAAATCTACATCATAATAGTATAGATTTTTTTAAAATAATCGTATCGCCCCAAGCAAGGCATTTTACTGCCACTTTTTTTGGAGGGAGTTACATAGGAGGGAAGTTATGAGAACGTGTGACAGGTTACAGGGCGTGTCAGGAAGTGGGTAAGAGAAAAATTAAGATACTGAGAGTGGAGTGGACGGAGAAAGGAGCATAAGAGAGAGGATGCAAGTTAGTATGATAAGACATGACTACTGACTTTACACTGGAGATTGTAGCTGTCCGGGAAGCAAGTAAACGGAAGAGAATTCTACAGACAAGAAATGCGAAAAAAGAAGCTGATGGCGTAGAATTTGCGTTTAAAATTTATTGGTTTTACAGTAAAAGGGTGAGACCTCTTGTGGCTCGAGTAAATTCCTGCATAAGGGGAACTATAGAGCTAAGTTCATTGGAGCAGAAACCGTGAAAGTACTTGTAGAAGAGACACAGATAAGCCACATTGCGCCGGTGAGAAAGTGACTGTATCTGAGCTGCCGAGTCGGGATCGATCACATTACAGATTCTTTGTGGGATTTTGTCAAAGACCCCTAGGTGGATAGCAGGGGCAACCAAGTAGATATGGCAGCAGTAGTTAATGCAAGGGCAGTTTGAATTTTTAAAAAAATACCATTATAATGGGGCGGTAAAATTAGTTCCTTTAAAAATGCTCCATATGAAAAACATGCTCTTTTAACAGATTTCTCAGACCAACAAACTATGCGACAGCTGAAACAACAAATGTTACCATTTTGTTGGCCACTAGCACCCATCTACGTGGAGAATTATAAGAACGGTTCTGAAGGAAGGGTAGTGATGACAAAGAACTCAGTTGATGGAACCACTCAGGAAGAAATCAAAATATTTATATATTCAAAGACTAAAGAAAGTATACAAATAACTGAGAGAAGTAAAGAAAAACCTTAATCCAGTGTTACAAGTCACAACATAAGTTTGTTAACCATTACACTTCACTAAAATACCCAAATATACACCTGAAGTATAAATAATTATATATTTTCTAAACATATGCTGTTAAATATAAGAGACAATGAATGTCTATTTTGTTTAATCATAAGCCGTTCTAAACATCGTATTTTATCTTTAATTTCAGTTGAAAATAAAGACAAAAATTCTCCAACATTTGGATAATTTTTTATTCATTTGTTTCTAAGCTTTCAGCTCACATGAGCCATCACATAGAACCACATTGCAAATTTGCGAACTGCGTTCGTTATTTTTTGGTAACTATTGCCGTTGCCTATCGGAGTTTTATGTCAACACAAAATAAAATCGTCGGTGATGGTGGATGTCATTACCGCCTTAATAACCACTCTGAAGATGGCTCATGTGAGCCGAAAGGTTTACAATAGCAAATATTTATCAATGTTTTTATAATCATTTCAACCCAAGAAAGGCACAGAAGACACAAAGACGCAATGATGCTACTGAGTATTAAAAATTGAAAGAAAAAGAACAGTCTTTTCTATACTTCTGAGATGAGATAGTATTTACACTACTGGCCATAAGTATTAGGTAACCCCAGTGTTTTAAAAGAAATGATGTATTTCATACTATTTTTAGTATTCATTGCCAAGTGAATAATTGTAAATGAAAATAGAATGGTTCTTTTGTTAATACTGCACAATCACATGTGCATCAAATGAATTTATAAATATTTGATACTCACCTATATTGCAGTTTCATCAATGAAAGTTCGAGAAAATTTAGAGTGATTCGGACGAGTTCATCTTTGCTTCCTTGCCTTGTAAAATTTTGCAAAGTAATAAGGACTAAGGAACAATTCTATTTTCATTTGGCAATAAATACTAAAAGTAGTATGAAATACATCATTTCTTTGAATGAAAGACTGGGTTGGCCTAATAATAAAAAATGGCCGGTAGTATATATATATATATATATATATATATAGCCGGTATTGTATATATATATATATATATATATATATATATATATATATATATATATATATTTCAATATACACAAACATCCTGTTTTCGTTTGCTCTACTTTGGTATTGAGCGCTTTTCGTCTTAGTTTTTTTTTCTTTCTTACAATTGCTTGACTTTTTGTTCATGTACTTCGTTTGTTTCTTTTTTTTTGCTTCCCCTTTTTTCCCTCCAAGTTTGTTCTCGGTGGGTTATACAAAACGATTTAATACTAGTTTTACTATTGGATTGGTATTGTTGTCGCTATAGTTAATATTATATATATATATATATATTTCAATCCTTAGTTAAAAGCAATCTGATCACCTCTGATACAGCGAAACAGATCTGTCTGCGGATGACTATATATATATATATATATATATATATATATATATATATATATAATTTTATATCTACTTTTTTACTAATAGTGTATAGTTCAGTAAACTTGTTTTCCTTATTTTTTTTTTACATGTGCCATTTTCCAGATTTTTCTACTTGTGGCATTTTATCCGATTTTCCATTCGTGCCATTATTACCTGTGCCATTTTTAAGTACATTCGTTTTTTCACAATTAATGACACATTTTATTACTATTATTAATATTATCATCATTGATTTGAACCCTTATTTATTTACTTATTCGTTCATTTTGACCTTTTACAGTACAACCATTTTCTAAATATTTAAGCTGACAAGTTAAATGCAGATAATTTTAGAAAAATATTCAAAGAGATTTTGTTTCATGTAAAAAGATTTTTCAAAACAAAATGTTTTTATATTCCATTATCTACCTTATAATCTTAACAAATCTCTTTTCTCTTACTTATTTATTTATTTATTTATTATTATTATTATTATTATTATTATTATTATTATTTATGCATTTGCATTTTTACATCAGATATTTAGTGAATAACATTTGAGATTGTGTCTCAAAATCTCACTGCAAATCTCGTTCACTTGTCTCGCATTCAGTCAAACTCCGGCAATGTTTTCATACTTGCATGTTTATACAAGAAACTCTGCCCCACACGTTATGACAATTTTCTAAGCGAAATTTAGATGTGGCACAAGGGCGAGCGTATCGGTCACACAGTGAGGGTCAAACTCCCTACTCAGTCGTTATTGTTGTAACGAGGCAAGTTTGTTAACCATTACACCACGTCAATGAGCCTTATGTCGCACACGTTATGATCATAAATTTATTTTTTCTTCTTTTTTTGCTAAAATCTCTTGATTCTTTTTTATGCTAAATTCTTATGAATTCAATATGAATTTGGATATTCGAATTACAAATCCTTCCTCTTTTTTTTTTTTTTTAGTTTTTGTTTCCTTTTTTGCTCCAATTATATTGGTGATTGTTTAAGACACCAGGTGAGGAATTTTCAATGAAATAAAAAGAAAAAAAATTCGAACAGTGTACAACAAACAAATCAAGTGATTTTTTTTTCATTTGCTTTTATCACTATTTAATATTTTTAAACGCTGATTCTTATGTCATGTATCTTTGTCCAACAATAATTGACGTCCATTGTTTCCTCAGAAATGTCACTGAACATTTCAAGAAAGATTATTTATCTGTTTTTGTAACTGAAATTACGATTCATCCTATTCACTTAATTATTTTTTTGTTTTTAGTTTATTTTCTTTCTTATCTTGTCGCTCAAAAAGAAATTCCTCATCGGTACTCGAATGGCCAAGTGACAGTAAGCGTTTGATTAATTCTTCTTTGCACACTAAAATGTTATCCTCGGGTCCTAAGAGAATTGTGCACGATTTTTTTTAAACCAAGATTTTTTTTTTTTTTTTTTTTGAAGGGCTTTCACATTCCCAAATTCTCATTTTTCCAGATTTTGCCTGTGGAACACATCAATGGCACAAATAATTATTATCTATAGAAGTCCTCTATTTTAAACAGATTTAAACAGGCGATTAAATATTACAGACGTTTTACCTGCTCTTAGGCAATTGCCCATAGTAATTAGTTAAACTTGCATGAAAACAATTTCTACTATATTTACACGGAAACTAGTGTTCATATCTTTATTGTAGTTATCACAACGTTTCGGCCGATGTACACTTCGGTCTTCATCAGGTTCGCGTCAATCTGGATAATCTAAAGCGAATTCAGTTATGATCCTTATTTAATCTACTGGGGTAAATTTTTCTCCAAAGGTGTTTACTCTGGAATTCCTTGTGGGTTAACTGGATCGACATACATTTGATGAAAGCCAGAGGGTACAACATCTGCTCGCTTGTGGTAGTAAGAAGAAAAATGATAACAATATTTTACAAGCAATTAGTGTAAAAATAATAACTGTTCATACCAGAAATTCAAATAAATAGAATCCATTATATATATATATTGTGACAGGTTTCATTAAAAATAACAGACAAGGTATTATCATTTTTTTATAATTTTTTATATGCTCGTATAATGTTTTTCTCTTTGGAACTAAAATTACATAAGAATTGTCCAACGGTTTTGTACTCTCGAGCGTTTTCGGTTATACTTTTAGCCATTATCAAAAATTAGTTTTTGCTTTGCTGTTAACAAACATGTGTAAAGTTTATGTATATAGAGTATTGTGTATGTTAAGTTCCGAACACGGTAAACACATTGTTACCATGTTCATAATTGATGATATTAAGTGTAGGATTTCTCTTTTTCTTTTTTTATTAGCAATGCCTCTATTATTTTTTAATCTTCTTTTGCGTGCGAGTGATGCTGTTATGTATGTATTATCAACAAGTTTGTAACGAATAGATCCTGGAAGATCTCGATGATATATATATATATATATATATATATATATATATATATATATATATATATAGTTTATAAAGGAAAACTCAACACGTCATATTAGTTATAAACTATACTTCATTTCAATGAGCTTAACTAGCTCATAGCATCTGACTCTTTTACAATATTTCCTCCATCTGGCATAAAATTTCTGCCGGAATGAACGTTTTCTTAAAATGAAGAGGGAACATAATAGAAATAATAATAAACATAAGATTACAAACAAATAATTAAATGACAATATTTGTGAGGGGAAGGAGGAAGGAAAGAAATGAAGGAACGGGAGGGAAAGGGGAGAAAGAGATAGTGTTCAGTTCCAAATATGGGTAGTATCCGTTTGAAGTTATTTTGACTGTCTTAGATGGTATGACGTCTGAAAAAACAGTTCCCCTGATTTTAGACGTCTATTTGAACCCATCAGATCAACACACTTATATATATATATATATATATATATATATATATATATATATATGAAAATATAGTTTTAGTATATGCTATATTTGTGGGCCAAAGTGCTCTATTTCAAGGATTAGTGGTATAGACATTAAGGTCAACTCCTAGCGGTTACATGGATTGAAGATTTCGTATAAGCATGAAACAGACTGTTGATGCTCAGTGATATATATATATATTTGAGTTAGAAAAAGATGCTCTGCTAAATGAAGAAGATGGATCTTAGCTAACGGACAAAAGGTTAAGTACAAATTATTTTCTTTTATAGAATATCACCTTCTACATTGAAATGACTTTATCTTCCAAGTGAACATAAATTCATTTGGATATAAAATAATTGTCTGAGATAACGCTCTCAACAACCTTATTCTTTAAGTAAACAGTAATTCAATATATATATATATATATATAATGTATCGTGGCAGCAAATAATTTTCTAGAGATAAACAGGTGTAGAGGCTCATCCCTTGTTCCCTGTTTAGGATGTGGTTTCCGGCTTTCTCTTTTCCAATCTTTTCACTTTTCCTTATTTTTTTTTTCAATTAGAGTAGATAGACTGAACTATCGTCCGGTTCACACTCCACCCACGTCTATTGAACAGGTGTAGAGGCTCATCCCTTGTTCCCTGTTTAGGATGTGGTTTCCGGCTTTCTCTTTTCCAATCTTTTCACCCTTACGTAGCCCCCTGCACACCAGTGGCCTTACCGCCTTGCCCGGGGTGATATGATTAAAGAAAAAAAAATATATATATATATATGAGAATAAATCTAATATAGAGCCAACAGACCTACCTAGGTTTCACCTAACGGATCGTCAGGGCAAGGTAGGTCTGTTGGCTCTAAGTTAGATCTATTCTCATTTGTTGACGCTACTATTGTATTGGGCGCTTTAGTGTTAGGGTTCTCGTCTCGGGGTTTTTTTCTTTTCAACGAGTATTTTGATGTATGTTCAAGTACTTAGTTTGTTTCTTTTTTTATTTCCCCCCTTCCCCCCCCCCCGCGTTTATATTCGGTGGGTTTTTCGAGACGGATTGAAATATATTATAACAATTATTAATATTATTATTATTTTTTTATTATATATATATATATATATATATGTGTGTGTGTGTGTGTGTGTGTGTGTGTGTGTGTGTGTGATTACTTGTTTGTAGTTTAGAGAATAACAAAGAAACTAAAAATTATATGAATAATGTAAATAGATCAAGATAAACAAATCTATATTAATCTGAGTCAATGTATCTGAGTAAATATTTACTTTTATGTTTGCCTGTAAACGTCAATTCACTTCTTTTGATTAGTAAATTAGGTTAATTTAAGTTTTTTTTTTTTAACATAAATTACACCTATTTCCTTTTTGTTATAAGATTGTTTTTAACGATGATATTCCGGATAATAATTTTGTTTTTGCTGTTTTTTAATTGACAAAAATATTTTGAGAGGGCAGTGAGGTTGCAGTATTTAATATTGCTCAAAGTACTTTGATGATGGTAATAACGGTATTTCTACTGGTTTTCAGTTGAACTAAAATAGGATTTAACATAATCATCAGAATGGATACCTGGTCTGTTGATTCTACTGTCGGTCATGCAGTGGCCATTTCGTTGGCAGGTCTTGTATTTTCGGTAGTTGCGATTATTTTTAGTACATTTACTAATATTCATTGTAGGGTTACGCTTATGCAGGGGATTTCTGTCCTGCGTGCATTAGTGTTGAACTATTAGCCATCCAGCTAACGAACAACCTGCAGTAAGATTTGCTTAAAGTGGTCGGTTGCTTGTGCGGCACAAAGCACAGACTCTCTCCATCAAGACATCATGGCCCATACAGGTGCACCTTGTGCGATGCGTTAGGTGCTTGTGATGATTGATACACACATCCATATACACGAGGCAAATATTCCACACCCACAGTACATATTTGCATAGCCATTTCACGTGTACATTTGATATAAGAGTTATTGCAAATCACTTAAAGACGCCATATGGTAGAAGTCACGTAATAACTCGTTTACGAATGTACAATATTCAAAATTTCTACAATATAATTGTATTGAACTCTTTTTAATACAAATATACAATGGTTTCAATTCTATTATGACCAAAAACTAGGTAAATAATATATATATATATATATATATATATATATATATATATATAAACGAGGTCCTAGGCATTACGGTAAACTGCATCCGGCAGCAAGGCCTCTGATTTGGAGGTTGTGAGGAGCGTGGAACCACCTCTTAATGCTTTTGTTTCCAGGTCCACCCTGATCCGGAGTGCTAGCACTTGTTAGGGTCCAAGCTATGGGCAAATAGTTAATCCCCAAATTGGGGTTAAATCACGATGAAATTATAAAAATACACTTTAATAGAAATACATATATAAAAATCGACTTTTATAGAACAATATACATTTTTGAAGAAAAAATTACTACAACACATTTTTGAAGGAAAACTAGAAAACATTTTCAGTTTTCTAAAATAAAAAGAATAAAAACAAAATTTTTGTGAAAATCTGATTAAATTAAACTTCTCATTATGAGAGAATATTAAAAAAATACCTTAAAACCCCTCTTTTTTGGCATTAAATCACCCACAGAGGTTGATATGCCGTTAAACAAAACTTACTTAGTTACATATATAAACGATAAATGATAGTCAGCCGTTTTACACTAATGCATCGGATTTCTGTCCTGCGTGCATTAGTGTTGAACTATTAGCCATCCAGCTAACGACCAATCCACATTAAGATTTGTTTAAAGTGGTGAGTTGCTTGTGCGGTACAAAGCACAGTATCTCCATCAAAACAACATAGATCACACAGGTGCACCTTGTGTCATGCGTTAGGTGTTTGTGGTGATTGTATGTTATATTATCGCGGAGTTTAACCTCCCCGGGACCTTAAATACATTGGGTAGTGTATAGTGGACCACAAAATATACATACGGAGTTTTGATGTCAGAGTTTAACGTCTTTGGTACGAAGGCTGCTGACTTGGGAATGCCCATGATGACATTGCACAAGTTTCGAAAAGCTCCTACATGTGTGTACACACCCACATACATGATGCAAATATTCCACTCACAGTACATATTTACATAGCCGTCCCACACGTGCAAACACACACACACACACACACACACACACACATACATACCCACGTCTATTGAACAGGTGAAGAGGCTCATCCTTTGTTTCCTGTTTAGGATGCGGTTTCCGGTTTTCTCTTTTCCAATATTCTCACTTTTTTTTTTCTCAATTGGAGTTGATAGACTAAACTATCGCCCGGCTCACACTCCACCCACGTCTATTGTACAGGTGTAGAGGCCCTCATCCCTTGTTCGCTGTTTCGGATGTGGTTTTCGGTTTTCTCTTTTCTAATCTTTTCAGTTTTTTCTTTTTTTTTTCTTTTTATCCCTTGTTCCCTGTTTAGGATGTGGTTTTTGGCTTTCTCTTTTCCAAATCTTTTCACTCTTGCGTAGCCCCCTGCACATTAGTGGCGTTACCGTTTTGCTCGGGGTGATATGATTAAAAAAAAATATTCACACAATAAACACGCACACTCAGGCAAACACGCATTTCTTTTATCCATTGATGGGATCCTAACAGGTACTACCACTCCGGGCCAGAATAAATAGAGGAATAACGGCATTTAAAGGGTAACTCCAGATTCCATAGGCTTATGGCTATATCACGTTGAATACACCGGTTCACGCTCGTCACCGAAGTTAAGCAACTTTGAGCCTGGTCAGTACTTAGATGGGTGACCGCTTGGGAATACCAGGTGCTGTAAGGGTTTAGTAACGAATGTGCGCCGTGGTGCAGTGGATATAGGCTCGGAAAGAGAAATCGGTGAACCGAGTTCGAATTCCAGTTGAATACCCTGCATTCACTTCAGCACTGGTACCCTTGGGAAAGGTATTAATCCGTCCCTTCCTTCCAGTTATGGGTTGAATAACAGGGTAGGACTTGGGGACCCTGCCCTTAAAAACAAATCCCAATGAATCTTGGTACTCGAAAAGAAAAAAAATAATAATAGACACAAAAACTTCTATAAAAACAACAATAAATTGTTGAAAGAAAAACGTATTACCAGCAATAATAAATAAAATTTAGTTGGCAATAAATGACCCGCTGAGGTTGATATGCCATAAAACCAAACCAAACCAAACCAACCAAACCAACCAACCAACCAACCAAACTAAACCAAACCAACCAACCAACCAACCAACCAACCAACCAAACTAAACCAACCAAACCAAACCAGACCAGACCAGACCAGACCAAACCAAACCAAACCAAACCAACCAACCAACCAACCAACCAACCAACCAACCAACCAACCAGCCAACCAACCAACCAACCACATTCCACAAGACTCTAATAGCAAATTTATAGTTACACCAGCGGTTGCAATCTATATGTCATACCCATGACAATGTGTGCGTGTTTGTGCATATATATCACCCAACAGCGAGAGTCTGTTTCATGCTTAATATTATATAGTCATGGATCGAAAGAGACATGATCGCCCAAGCGAGTATCATATATGGCAATTAAGTGACTGACTAAAAGCCATTCGAAATGTTGCAGTTTTAATAACAAAAATTAACGCGTGCTCATGAGTGTACCTTTTCTGCTTACACCTTGTTATATAGAAACTAACCAATTAACAGGTAAAGCATATTAAGAAGTCCGGTATATACTGTAACTATGGGGGCTGGTTTTTGTTTCTTTGATTCGGACTTGTGTCAGACATAACCGAAATCCCTACAGCTTACAGGATTTATCAAAAATTATCACTATCAGAATTATCAGGTGTTCATCATTATCAGAAGGTTGGTTGCCGGCAAGTTGGAATATGTGAAATTGTGTAAGAATTAAATACAATTTGCATTTTAAATTAGAAATTTATTAAAAGGAAAGATTGTAGAAATTAATATGCAATTAGAAACATTATTAAGAAGTTAAGGTTAGAGTTCGTGTTCACTGAGAAAGTTAAAGGTATCACGAGTTCGTAGTAGTAATTGTTGAAAGAGATAAGGAGAAAGCGAAAGAGAACAATGTCCGAGTTGCTTGAAGTTGAAGTTACATTTTAGATGTTTTGTCTCGCGGCTCCCATCTGACTCTCTGACGGACTGATGCGGATGAAGTCCTTTTATTGTAATCGAGATTTTTCGCACTTACTCGCAAAGTCCCTTTTGGTCTTGTAACTCGCTTCCATTGGTCGAAAGTCATTTTAACACCTACTTGCGATATCTTGGTTCGTTAATCACATGGTCAATTCTTTTTCTATTTGGGAAAAACCAGGATTTCACACGTCGTTGTGAATTTTTGTAAAAGTGAAGAAGAAGGTTGATTTTAATTTATTTCTTGTCCGTTACAATATAAATAAACTAACGTCTTTAAGAAAAAAATGGTAAACCTTTTAGGGGTGTGAGTTATGGTAACAAATGTAAGCAAAAAACTAACCGAATGTAACCCCTGAAGATGACCTCGAAAGAGGTTAAAAGTACTTGGGTAGCTTAAGAAATGAATGAAAATAACTTCTGTCAAAATTACAGCTCATTTCTGGCATCTTTTGTTTGTAATTCGCGAAAGATTATCGGCGAGTACGAACGAATTTTATTAAAAATAAGCAGACATTATGTTTGCAATTTATTTAATCTGACATGTTTAACAGAAAATTTGGTGCCTAAATACACAGAATGTAATATATATATATATATATATATATATATATAGAGAGAGAGAGAGAGAGAGAGAGAGATACATACATACATACATACATACATACATACATACATAATGATGCCAAATCTATGAACGGAGAACATGATCTTAAAAGATCTATTTAATATGAAATATTAAGAGATAAATCTGTGCAGAGAACTTAATGGATATTATCTATAGCAATATGATACACATAAGAGAAAAATCAACTTATCATCTAATGTGGTTGTACACTATAATTTATTTGAAAGGTGTATAAATCCATCTCTTCAAACCAGGATTTCATTTAGTTACCCATCAAAATAAATTATAGTTTATAACCACTTTAGATGATGTATTCAGCTTTCTTTAAGAGATATATATATATATATATATGGTAGAAAATTTGGTATTTAATTCAGGTAAATTTCGAAAGTAACGAACTCAAAAGAAATCAATGTTAAATGTATTTATTTAATTTAACATTGTAATATAATCTAGAAAAAGTTTTAGATATTGTACAATTTCATGGGTAATACATGTTCCGCAGCCCAAATCTGCTGCTCGTCAGACCCAAATTATTTTTTTAATCATTTCACCCCAAGCAAGGCATTTCACTGCCACTATAGCGCATGGGGGTTACATAGAGCGATTGGATATAGGAAATATCAGAAGGAGGGTAATAGGCGAGTAAGGAGGTACATAGAAAGACTGATGGAGAGAATTGGTGCGAGTTAGTGTGTTAGGAGGTGTCTATTGACCTTACATTTAAACCCCTGGAGGTTGTAGCCGTCGGGAAAGCAATCATGTGGAAGGGAATTCCACAGGCGGGAAGTGCGAGGAAAGAAACTGTTGGAGTAGAAGTTACGGCTACATTTTATCGGTTTCACAGTAAAAGGGTGGGATCTAGTTGCTAATCTAGTATCTCGTGCAAATTCGTATTTAGGAGGCACCAGTGATCTAAGTTCATCGGAGCAGTAGCCGTGAAAGTATTTATAGAAGAGGCACAGGGAAGCTACGTCACGCCGGTGAGAGAGTGACTGCAGGCTGTCAGCCAAGTCGGTATCGATCACATCACAGATTCTCCGTTGTATTTTGTCAAGAACCCCAAGGAGAATAGCAGGGGCACCCGACCAGATGTGGCAGCAGTATTCAATACACGGGCGGATGGTAGATTTATATATGTGCAGGATAAATTCAGACGGAAGGAACTTCCGGGCCCTGCACAGAGAGCCGACTTTCATAGCAGCGGATTTAGCAATGGATTCGACGTAGTCATTCCACTTGAGGTCCGCTAAGAGTGTCAGGCCAAGCAGGCGTAGTGTTTTACTCTCTGGGAGTCAAGCCTGTTCCATGCTAATGGGAGGGAGGTGTGGTTGTCTATGGTGGTTAATTGATAGCAGTTTCGTTTTGGAAGAATTGAAATTTACGAGCCATTTCTTACCCCCAATTCACCAGGGATTGGAGTTCCTCTGTCTTTAATTTTTTTTTTTTACTAACTTTTTTGATTTTTATATTTTGTTTGGATAAAAAATGTTTTCAGGTTTTATTTATTTTCTTAGCGATGCCGTTCTACATAATTTAGGGGGGTAGTTGTTCTTTGAATACCGGTTAGTTAATCCCACCACCGTCCCTGAAATCCTTAATTTTCACGCATGCCCAGTAGTCTCTTTTTCCATCTCTTTTCCCACCCCCGCTCTAGACAATCGAAAAGGCAGTTAACTCGCCTGCAATATTCTGAAAAAAGTGAGTTGAAATTGTATTTTTGGTAAATTGTCTTCCGAAATTTTTCACTCAAATTTCAGTTTGTTATCTGCATGGTATGTTTGTCAGATCGGTCTCTTTTTTTTTCTCTGTCTTTAATTTTTTGTTTTTTGTTTTTGTTATACAGCAGTTATTATTCAAAATCATCCAGGAAAGTATCACATACAGACATACACGTGCCCATATCGAGAATAGATATTTGTAACCTACAAAAGAGTATAATATATATATATATATATATTATACTAAATATTAATATTAAACTGTGGAATTTTCATTAGATTAAACCTATTGGAATGAACGCTCTCTTTCAAAAACACAAAATAAATTAAATTTCCCTCAAAACATGAAGGAAAAATAACAATATCAGAAACATCCCCACAGAATGGCCACTGATGTGGCTGAAAGCGCTTGGAAATATAATAATTAGAGAACATTAGGTTCGAATCCTGCTGGATAGCACACATTTTCGTAATAAAATTTATCGTAAAATAATCAGGCCGGTAGATATAAATATAAAATACTGTTTAATTAAAAACAGAATATCTACTTAAATACGAGTATCGGTAAAAATAATGTTCAAAATAATTCATTACAAATTGTCGGTTGCTTGTAACCAAGTTTCGTTAAAATTCGTTAATTACCGTAAAATGTTTACATATATATATATATATATATATATATATATATATTAATAAATATCTGGCCCTCAATCTTTCTTTTATACATGTTTCGTTGAAAACAACCGACAAGGAAGATTTTTAATCATTTTTATTTAATTTTTTCACTATTCTTATATATTTATTTATTTCTGGACATAAGGTGTGTAAAAATGTTCTCTAATTATTATATTTCCATATATTATTTTACGTAGATTTAAACCCACTGTTCAAGCGTTTACTTTTATAAAGAGTGCTCGAAACAGATTAAAGCTCTATATTGTAATAGTTGTTACAATGGTTTATAAAAGCATAGTATCACTACACAAAAATGTTCAGGTTTCGGAGCAGAAAAGATTCATTAAGATTCATATTTAAGTAGACACAAAAAATTACACGCATTTTATTCTTTCATTTTTGGATCTGATGAAGCCTTGAATGATGAATGCATAATCGAATATATTTCGTAACAGATTTCGGCAAATTTCATACATATATATATATATATATATATATATATATATATATATATATATTTAGTATATCGAGGCAGCAAGTAATTTTCTAAACATATGCTATTAAATATAAAAGACAATGAATGTCTATTATGTTTAATCATGAGCCGTTCTAAACGTCGTATTTTGGGTTTAATTTCATTTGAAAATAAAGACAAAAATTCTCCAACATTTGGATAATTATTTATTGGTTTTCTTCTAAGCTTTCGGCTCACATGAGCCATCTTCAGAGAGGTTGTTTAAACTGAAATATATTATATTTAATATATATATATATATATATATATTAAAAAAGTATTAATTCAAAGATGTTGAATGGCCATTTCGATATGAAGATCCCCACGGGGGATAACACATCACCTCAGCAACAGAAAAATCCTTTCAGAAACTGGAGAAAAATTAGTCTACTTTTCCTTTTTAAATAGATTGCAAAGAAATTAAAAAATAAAATAAAATAAAATAAAAAATTTTAAAAAAATAAAAAATAAAAAATAAAAAATAAAAATAATATTAAAATAAAATTTTTAATATTAATTAGGATCGGGTTTTTGGAATTTACCTTCCTGCTTTTTCCCTTGGATTGAAGTATCTGAATTAATATATATATATATATATATATATATATATATATATATATATATATATAATAAAATAAATTTTCAATAATCAAAATTGTTGAATGAACATTTCAACATGAAATCCCTTAGAGAGATTTCACGTCTCCTCAGCAAAAGGCATATTTCAAAATAAGAATAAAAATGAAAAATAAAAGTAAAAAATAAAAAATAGAAATAAAAAATAAATAAAAAGTGACGGTTAAGATTTGAGAAATTTACGTCACAAAAATTTTTTTTTAAGTAAATCAGTCTATTTTTGGTTTTAAGTATTCGATAGAGTTGTAAGTGAAGAAATGGAAAATTTGGCTTGTCTAACTTTACAAAAGAAAAGGGGTAAAGAAATAGGAAGTCGTTAAATATTAAAATTTAATATTAATTAGGATCAGGTTTTTTGGATTTACCTTCCTACTTTTCCTTTAGGATTAAAGTATTTTAATAATATATACATATATATCCAGTGTTACGAGTCACAACATAAGTTTGTTAACCATTACACTTCACTAAAATACCCAAATATACACCTGAAGTATAAATAATTATATATTTTCTAAACATATGCTGTTAAATATAAGAGACAATGAATGTCTATTTTGTTTAATCATAAGCCGTTCTAAACATCGTATTTTATCTTTAATTTCAGTTGAAAATAAAGACAAAAATTCTCCAACATCATCAATTCCTTCTATCTTCAATTTCAAGTTATTAAATTATGTTTTTATACGGAAAGCATTTTTGATTTTATTATAATTGTTTTTCTTAAATTTTAAATGTTTAAATTTGTATTAAGAAACACATGTAAAACTATACTACGTTTTTTAGGCAATATCAATGATAAACAAATTAATAAAATGTTGTATATATATATATATATATATATATATATATATATATATATACTAACGGCCATAATTATTAGGCCACCTCAGTGTTTAAAAAAAAAGATGCATTTCATACTATTTTTTAGCATGTATTGCCAAGTGAAAAATAGTAAATGAAAATAGAATTGTTCTTTTGTTAATATTTTACAAAGCAAATAGCGAATTTATCCATCGCACCCTGTAGATTTTATATATATATATATATATATATATATATATATTTATCAATATTTTCATAATCATTTCAACCCAAGAAAGGCACGGAAGACACAAAGACGCAATGATGCTCCTGAGTATTAAAAATTGAGAGAAAAAGAACAGTATTTTCTATACTTCTGAGATGAGGTAGTATTTACACGACTGGCCGTAAGTATTAGGCAACCACAGTGTTTTAAAAGAAATGATGTATTTCATACTATTTTTTCGTATTCATTGCCAAATGAATAATCGTAAATGAAAATAGAATGGTTCTTTTGTTAATACTGCACAATAACATGTGCTTCAAATGAATTTATAAATATTTAATAATTACCTATATTTCAGTTTCATCAATGGAAGAATGAAAAAAATTTAGGGTGATTCAGACCAGATCATCTTTGCTTCCTTGCCTTGTAAAATTTAGCAAAGTAATAAGGACTAAAGAACAATTCTATTTTCATTTGGCAATAAATACTAAAAGTAGTATGAAATACATCATTTCTTTGAATGAAAGTCTGGGTTGGCCTAATGATAAACAAATGGTCGGTAGTGTATATATATATATATCAGGACGCGGTGAAATATGTATTACCCATTGTAATAATCTAAAATATTTTATGATATATATATACATACTGCGCCGCACACATGACAGTTAAGGGAGTTGCAGTCTAGAGAGATAGGTGGCCATATTTAAGGGGTGAAGTGTTCACAAAAATTGTCTGACAGCCACGTTTTACTATGTATCACACCTGGCATTCGAACTCTGAAAGTTCCGTAATATTAATGATTCAGTAAACTACAACTGACACTGTATAACAGAAACCCGTCCATTTGTTCCATGACCCGCATTTTGTGGCTCCCTTTTTCATATGCTTCGTACTCTCGTACTTTCTCCGACATTAAAAACAAAATCGTTTTCTTTTATTATTTCATATTTGCCAATCAATGGTCGCCATCTTCTACACACGAGTCGATTGCCGATATAACACTCTTCGTTCAATGCTTAGCATTGACGCCATTTTTCCGTCACGTGTTCTCGTTTTTTTATTTTTTTGCTACGACTAGACTTATTTACTTTTCTACAAGTAGCCGTGTTTATGTCAATAAACAGTTATCGAAAGTAGTTGTAGTTAGTGTGTTTCTCGGATTCAATTGTCAGCCTTGGGGAAAAGGTAAATCTATTATTCACTTGTTCAATCGGCAATTCTAGAAAACTCCCACTCCAGAAAATAAAAAGGCTATACTCGAAATGAGAAATATGAGAGTCGTGTTCGAATTTCAGTTGGGCTCGTTACAGTCACATACGCACAAATACCCTTGGGAAAAGTCTGCTTCACTCAGTCCCTGATATAGGTTAAGTAATAGGCATTTCAATATTAATTTTCCTTTTCGTTTCCATTCTTTCACACACATTGTTCACATGCTCGGTCCACGATATCCGCAGCATCTTTCTGTAGAACGGCATTTCAGCTGCTTCAAGTTTTCCCTTCACCTTCGATGATATTGTCCAGCATTCTCTGCCATATTGAAGGACCGACAGCACATAGCAATCCAGTACCCTCTTCTTTGTTTCTAGCGGAATTGTCCTTTTTCTTAATACGTTGCTCAACATCTGGAATGCATTCTTGTGCTTTTGGATCTCAGGAATATAAATGTATAGAAACTGATGAGACCACAAAATGAGGGGTCAGTTTATATATTGACTGTAATATGGAATTGATACCCCACTTTATATCCAGTATGCTTCTGTAAAACCACATTACAGTTGCTTCATGTTTTTCCTTCACCTTCGATGATATTGTCCAGCATTCTCTGCCATATTGAAGGACGGACAGCACATAGCAATCTAGAACTCCCTGGAACGCATCCTTCGCCATGCCAACTCGCCTTTGGATCTCTGTGTCGCACTATCCGTCTTCGGTTAGAACACTCCCCAGGTATTCAAATTTTCGTACCTGCTTGATTTTAACATCCCCACCCCATTTGTATTTGGCACATTGGGCTGCTCTTTTTGCTGATGACCATGCATTCGGTTTTCTTACAGTTTATTTGTAATCCTTTCTTGTCACTCCCTTCAGCTATCTTCTGAGTATCAGGAAGAGACAACTTAAGATCCTGGGACATGAAATGAGGAAGGAGGGCTTGGAGAACCTGATACTAACAGGCCAGATAGAGGGGAAAAGAGACAGAGGAAAGCAGCGGATAACATATTTTGAAGGACCTGATCAGGTGTATGACAAAATGGGTGCTGCGGGATGTTACAGGAGAAAGCGTGCTAAGAGCCACCAGGGATAGGGAGGCGTGGAAGGCCATGATCGCCTACGGCCTTGAAAAAACAAGGCACATAAAAGAAGAATATATATGCCAACTGTTTTTAAGAAATTATGATGTGGATATAAAATGGGGGATTAATTCTATATTACAATCATTATATAGATTGATCCCTCATTTTGTGGCCATGCTAGTTTCTATAAATTTATATTCAAGATTTAGGGGCTTGAGCAAGTGGATGACAGAACTGGGGTTGGGAAATGTTACAGGAGAAAGCGTACTAAGAGCCATTTTTGTTTTATTTGATAATTCGGTTGCTCTGCTAGTTTTATCACCAGAAGAAAGTATCAGTTGTTCTTTTTTTTATGTGCCATGTCTTTTCAGGACGTAGGCGATCATGGCTTTTCACGTCTCCCTATCCCTGGCGGCTCTTAGCACGCTTTCTCCTGTAACGTCTCGCAGCCCCCGTTCTGTCATCCAGCTGCTCAGGCCCTTCAAATATGTTATCTGCTGCTTTCTTCTCTATCTCTGTCTAACCTGTGAGTATCAGATTCTCCAAGCCCTCCTTCCTCATCACATGTCCCAAGAACTTTAGCTGTTTTTTCCTGATGCTCAGTATTAATTTCCTTTTCGTCTCCATCCTTTGAATATATATATATATATATATATATATATATATATAATCCAAAAAGGATAATCAAGTAGGTAAATCCCAAAATCCCTATCCTAATTACTATTAATTTCATTTATATTAAAATTGATCAAGGTGGAGGGCTCGATGCAAATATTATTTTCTAATTACAGAGCCAAATATAAAAAACAAAAACAAAATTGCGACGTTTAAGTCCATTGAATGGCCATTAGGTATCTGTCTGCTTCCCTGTTTACTTCTTTAAATTCAAAAATTATTAATCCCACCCCATTTTATTTTCCTGTGGATGGAAATTTGTTTTGGACTTCTACGATATAAAATCTTTTGTCATTTGAATTTGATTAAATAAAAAATTTCGTTTCGCCGTTGCTGAAGAAACGAGAAAGTCCTCGATGATATGGGTATTCAGTGGATTTAATCATCGAAATTTTGTTTTATATATATATATATATATATATAGTGCATCGAGGCAGCAGATAATTTTCTACGAACTCTAATCAAATTTGATAGTTCCCCTTTGCACTAATTCCTTGGTTGCAATTGCTTTCTGCAGTAGACTTGGTATTTCTAAGCTGTCCCCCATCTGGGTACTGACCAGGCTCGACGTTGCTTATCTTCTGTGATTTTGCGAGGAGCAGTGTTCTAACGTGATATCTTGAATCGCTAGATTAGCATAAGTTGAAATACGGGCCGAGTTTTGCAAATCTTAGAACTTCACTAACTTGGGTGAATAATTAGAAATTCGCTGTAGAGAATTGTACCCAGAGACCGTGTTAATCAAGCAAGGGCATTTTCTCTGTGCCAATTTGAAAATTGCCAAATTATTAAATCTCACTGCTAGAAGCGAAGCATTTAAGCTAGGCTGGTTTGTAATTTAATTGCTACAAATGCAAATTGTCTTTCAATAAACAAACGTTTTACCCTCATTCTAAGTAAGGCATATACTGAATCAAGCCAAATTGGCACAAGGCTATTTACTCGAAGAAATGGTCAGACCACCTGAAGTCGTTGGTTATGTTTTTTTATTTTATTTTGGAGTCATAGCCAGGATGCCGAGATCATCGGGCTAAACTACATACATCAGCTAGGACTCCGATCGGAAGATTTATGGTATTGGTTGCCCTCTTACCTACCTTGATCCAGATTGGTAACCCCAGTAAGGGTCCCATCTATAGGAAATAGTGAACTCCAAAACAACAGTCAACAATATATTTTTATAGTAAAACTATCAACAATACTTTTAACTATCTACAAACTATAAATCTAAAAAAGTTACTTTTAATTTAAAAGTCTTAAAATTATGTAAAAAAACATTTGGATCTTGGCATCAAATAGCCATAGTATTTTCTATGCCACCAGACAAAATAAGACAAATACATTTTTATAATAAAATGACCAACAATGCGTTTTTATAGCAAAATTACAATGCGAAACTGAAAAAATGTTTTTTTAAAAATGTTAACAACAATATACCGTGAAACCTGTCCTATGCGACCACTCCTACCGCCATCAAAACAAATGGTCGCATACGGCAGGTGGTCTCTCATTAAAGGCTCATAGCCATGACCTATTTACGCCATAAACGTATATTCCATTCATCAGAATGTACACATTAGAATTTTACCATGTAATCTGGTAATACAGGACAGATTGGGTTCTATAGCCTTGGTCGGCAACCAGTCTACCGGAGAAAGCAATGGCAAACTACTGCGGGATAATCTTCTGCCCAGTCAGTCATGTCTCTTTCGAGACAAGATTGCCCAAGCGTGTATCACGTATGGCACTTAACTGACTGACTGAATCTGGTAATAAATAAATGAGAGCATAAGAAAGCGGCCTAAATTTAAAGAAATTTATTCAGCATAATTCATTTTAAAATTTTAAAAAACGTATTTACAATGGTCAACAAGAGACCAAAATATTTATTAACAAAAATATTTATTAAATGGACTTAAGAAAAAGTACACTGCTTCAGTTTTTTTCTTAGAAGCGAGTGATAGCAAAAGAGAATCTGCGATAATACATGGAAAAAAACAAAACATACAAAAAACTGACAGCAATCGTGGGTGGGGGTAGAGAAACAGAGAGATAGAGATAGATATACCCAGATAGAAATAGAGTAGATAGATACACAAAAAAATAAAGGAACGAAAGTGATAGACATTTGAGAAAGGGACATAATTGTGATTTTCCCAATCCCTGAATATATCCATGTCAGTACAGAGACAGCAATAAATTCCTTGAACATGTTTAAAAGCAATACATGTTGTACAAAACAGCCGATGTTTGACCACGAGGTGAACTCGAACAATGTGCATTTCAACAAGAAATAACAGTTTGATAAAGCACTACAATAACAAAACAATGAGGAAGTGTTCCTGACTTCGATCAAATCAAAATGAAGTAGATTTCTCATTTAGTTTCTCCTAATTTAGAAGTTCGTAGTGTACGACCAAAATGGATTTTTTTTTAAAGCGGTCGCTTGATCAGTGATTTTCACTCGTTGACGTTAGTCACTGGTCGCGTTCTGGAGGTGGTCGCTCACTAAGGGTCAGTTAACATTAGCAAATCGCCCGTGCATAGAAAAACGGTTGTTAACACCAGGTGGTCGTTGACGAAGATGGTCGCATATGGCAGGTTCTATTGTATTTTATGACTTACAAAATATAAATTAAAAAAGCATACTTTTACACTTAAAGCATCAAATTGTGTAGAAAGTATCTGTAGTGGAAAGCATAAAATAACATGCAAAATATTCAGATTTCGGCATGAAATGATCCATAGAGAGTGATATACCGCTAAATTAAATCAACCAAATAACACCTTTTATTTAGTAAAATGACCAAAACCACGAAATCAAATGATCCAACTCAAAACTAAGTTGTAATTGATCCAGCGAGACAAGCTCGGTAGCCATTACACTACGTCGAAATTCCCACGGTAAACATAAATTATAATCTGGAATTGAAATGATAGCCATCATGGCGCCTGTTCTAAATCCATCATAAATAGAAAGAAAATCACGATGGGAAAATAATGAATACGAAACTGTTCAGAGATTTCGTCAATTTGATAAGTAATAGCAAATTAATTACAAGAGTAAAGAAAATTGAACATAGAAACAACTTAAAAATGTTGGAGAATTTTTGTCTTTATTTTCAACTGAAATTAAAGCCAAAATACGATATTTAGAACGGCTCATGATTAAACATAATAGACATTCATTGTCTTTTATATTTAACTGTATATGCTTAGAAATATATATATATATATCCGAGTGAATACAGAACGAAGGAAGAAAGAAAATCGGTTTTCAAACTGTGATCCAATTAAAAATTAAAAATTTATTAGGAAAGGATCTATTTCCTAAATCCAAAATTAAGAGTACATATACAAATTTACATTAATTATAAAGACTCTGCTTAAAAATAAAAAAAATTATGTACATGTTCTAAAATATAATTTATAATAAATATATATATATATATATTGTCATCCACCAGACAGATCTGTTTCGCTGTATCACAGCTCATCATTACGATTAGACTCCGATTGCTCCCTAACCCAGTCTCGAGACCCGACCGAATTGGCGTCAGTCGGCGACTCTACTCCTGATTCGACAACATAATGATGCAAAAAAATATATAATGATATGTCACTGTTAAAAAAACAAACATGCAGCAAGAGCTTTCATAAAAACTATTAAAGTTTAATAACTTGTAGTAAAGATACGACGATACGACGAATATATATATATATATATATATATATATAGTAAAGTAAATTAATCAATATAAATATGATGGTGCACAAGTGTATAGTATTATTATTCAGGTGTTAATAAAACAGTGCTCAATGAATGAACAGTGCTGTATATAGATAGATAGATAGATAGATAGATAGATAGATAGATAGATATACGAACAGACGAGATAGATAGATAGATAGATAGATAGATAGATAGATAAGAACAGACGAAGATAGATAGATAGATAGATAGATAGATAGATAGATAGATAGATAGATAAGAACAGAAGATAGATAGATAGATAGATAGATAGATAGATAGATAGATAGATAGATAGATAGATAAGAACAGAGAAGATAGATAGATAGATAGATAGATAGATAGATAGATAAGAACAGAAGATAGATAGATAGATAGATAGATAGATAGATAGATAGATATGAACAGACGAGGAGATAGATAGATAGATAGATAGATAGATAGATAGATAGATAGATAGATAGATAGATATGAACAGACGATAGATAGATAGATAGATAGATAGATAGATAGATAGATAGATAGATAGATAGATGTGATTTTTTAACACTGGGTTTCATGCTCTTGCGATCGTCAGACAAACTGATTAATTTTTTTAATTAATCAGTTTGTTTGATGATCGCAAGAGTGTGAAACCCAGGTTTACAAACTCATACTTATCTATTTGAATATGTCAGCTCTATCACTGATATTGAGCGCTTTTAAATAAGTACCACGCATATATAATATACAAATAATATGATATATATAGCAAATTGCATTTATATATTGATATTTATGATTATATACATACACTTTTCAATTTGTCCTACGTCTATAGCACGATTTGGAGTTTTTCTCGTTATGCAATCTTCAACTGCATATTTCAAAATCTTGATTGCATAACGCCTGAAACTTTGAGTCGTGTCATAGACGTAGGATAATATTGACATTTATTATATATATATATATATATATATATATATATATATATATATATATCCTCTTTATTATAATAATGACAGTGGTATATATATATATAAAGTAGAATCCTTAAAATTTGGTAAAGTAAATTCCAATAAAAACAGACTCCAAAGAGAACTTAATGTTAAATTTTATTGCTAAATTTAACAAAGTATTATAATCAAGAAACAAAAGTTATATATATTTTTACTAATCCAATGGATTTGTAAAAATATCTAACTTTTGTTTCCTAAGTATATATATATATATATATATATATATATATATATATATGCACGCAATAATCTTTATTATAATAGTGATTACAGACTTAGATGGAGACTTGCATATGAATGTCCTGCATGACACCAAACATTATCAGCAAATATCTGAACTGTCAGCTATATAACCACTTCTTCAGATCAATGGTGAACAAAATGGCTTTCAATTAGTAAAGTATGACGGTCTTGGCAAAGGTTTTCCTGTGGACTGGCTTTACAGAGTCAAAATTAAATAACAGAAACCACGGCTCTTGAGGACTACCAACAGCAACAACTAAAATGAATATCACATCTAACTGTAAGAGAAAATATGAACATCATAATCAAAATGTAAACATTCCACAGCACTTTGAACAAAAGGTTAGGATGGTAACCCCCATCAGTACTGGAAAGAGCCATAACAAAATTTTTAAGAGAAAGATTTTATAAATTCCAACCGAAATATTTACAGGCTCCACGATCAGTCAATACCAAATGTTTCCTGAAAGAGAAATGAATAATTCTAACATTACCGTTCTTCCCAGCTTCTGTCTATAAAACTATAGATCTGCCGCTTTTGGTCTCTACAGTAAAGAAATTGCCTAGTTTACA
>JBBBDQ010001114.1:2345000-2485000 GCA_037127315.1 Ascarosepion bandense
GTTGCAGTTAAAATTGAAAAGAACTTATCTTTCGTCATCAAAAATCAGTTGCTTACATAAAGAAGCACCAAATATTTATACAATACTAACAGTAGTATTAATCTCCTTATCTTGGTTATTATTGCAACGTTTTGACCGATGTGCTCTCTAGACTTCTTCAGGTATATGTCTACCTAGTAACATTCAGAAAATTTGGAACTGAAAACTATTTCGTGCCGCGGTTATCCTTATGTCAGATTTTACAAATGTAGTCTCAGTGAAAAGAGTACACTAAAGGAGTAATACTAAAAGAAGCGACATCTCTAGATAGAGACAGGGACAGGAAAATAATTCATACCGTAAATTAAACAAAGGGTTAAATTCGAAAATCTCTGTAGCCAAACTGGATGTACAGATACCTGAAGAAACAGCCGAAACGTTATGGTAGTAACAACAAAGATGAGGAAAATATTCCAAATGTGAGTAACATGAGGATAATTGCTCATCTTAAAAATAACTAAATATTTAATCTGGAATTAATTGTTTTTTTCTGTTTATTTTTAGGCTACTGCATTAAACACAAATTTATTTATTAACTTTTATGCTAGTGCCGTCGATTCGAAAACTTATATATATATATATATATATATATATATATATATATATATATATATGAGTCATTGAAAAACGGTAAGCATAGTTATTTTAAGTCTCCTGAAGATACTGAAAGGTTGAAACCTAGGTCGCAGAAATAATTCATTTTCAAATAAAAAAAATATTACGGTTTATATAAATACATAGTATTATATATATATATATATATATATGATTTAGACAAGACTTTTGATTAATTACAATGGGTATTACATATTTCACCGCATCATCATGTTATTATTGCGACTCGTCAGACCCAAATTGTACAACAGTTGATCCTCAAATTATCTCCCCGCCCAAATTATTTTACATAGACGCTGACATGTCCATATTTAAATTTTTTTTTTGGTGGGGGGATCAACTTTTGTACCATTTGGGTCTGACGAGCCACAGTAATAACATCATGATGCGGTAAAATATGTATTACCCATTGTAATAAATCCAAAATCTTTTTTAAATTATATTACTCTATTAAGTTAATTAAATGAATTTAACATTGAGTTCTTTTGAGTTCGTCTCTATCGGAATTTACCTGGATAGTATACCAAGTGTGCTACGTTTTATATATATATATATATATATATATATATATATATATATGCATGGTGTTATTATTCCTTTTTTTAATTTCAGTAAATATCACCTAGATAAAGTCATTTAGCTGTATTTTCAAAAGTGGCTACTAAGATATCTTAGTCTTTTTCAAATTTAGTATTAACTGATTTATGGGATTTAGTTAAAGTTGTAATACTACAATCTTTTCTTAATGATTTAAAAAAATTTAACCCAAACCTTGAAATCCCCGTGTCAGTGGTACACAAGAACAAAACAGGCTATAGCTTTAATTTTGTTAATGTAACATAATTTAAAAAAAAAGAATTCATTCTTTAAGGCAATGGGTAATTTAAGAATAACAATATTATCAACTATAAACACACCTAAAACATCGTATTATATCACCAAACTTTATTGAATAGATATGTATAAATACTACAAATGAATAAAAACGAAGTATAAAATTGCAACGTTCAAAACATTAATTTAAACTGTGTTCTAACATAATAATTAATATATTTATATATATTACCAGCCATAATTATTAGGCAACCCCAGTTTTTAAAAAAATGTATTTCATAGTATATTTAGTATTTATTGCCAAGTGGAAAATTGTAAATGAAAATAGATGGGACCTTTGTTAATACTGCACAATAACATGTGCATCAAATGAACTGTTCTGGTGTCCAGTTTTTGTGCTCTCTCCCCCATGCTAGTCTTTTCTTATCGGTTGGCCGAAGCAAAGGCTTCCTGGCTGCCTTGTAAAATTTTGCACAATAATAATAGCAAAAAAAACATTCTATTTTCATTTAGAATTATCCACTTGGCAATAAATAGTAAAAATATTATGAAATACATCATTTCTTTCAAAAAACTGGGGTTGCCTAATAATTATGGCCGTTAGTGTATATATATATATATCCACTTTACAGGATGCGATGAGTAAAATGTCGCTCTTTGTTTTGTAAAATTTATCAAAGTAATAATAACAAAAGAACCATTCTATTTTCATTTAGAATTATCCACTTGGTAATAAATACTAAAAATATTATGAGGTACATCATTTCTTTCAAAAAACTGGGGTGGCCTAATAATCATGGCCGGTAGTGTATATATATATATATATAAAATTTACAGGGTGCGATGGGTAAATTGTCGCTCTTTGCCTTGTAAAATTTTGCAAAGTAATCATAACAAAAGAACCATTCTATTCTCATTTAGAATTATCCGCCTGGCAATAAATACTAAAAAATAGTATGAAATACACCATTTCTTTAAAAAAAAGTGGGTGCTTAATAATTATGGCCGGTAGTGTATACGTGAAACATAAACAAAAAAAAAAGCAGAAAATATACAGAAATAAATAAAGAAATCAAGTAAATAATAAAGAACTTTGTCTGGCGGGAGAGAATAGCGACAACCACCTTTCAAGACGAACACAAATAGCGAAATGAATTTCTTTCAAAAGGCAGCATTTTTATCACGTTGCATACAAGTGGGAAACTAAAAGCGAATATCTTGCAAAATATCAACATAACAAATGCAAATAGATGCAATATATAAGGACTCAGACATTTTTGACAAATGCAACACGATAACCGCCCCACAAAAAATATAAGAAACTTTAACTTTAAGAAATAAGAAAAAAAAATATATATATACATCCCTCCTCTAACGCCCATAGAGAAAAAGAAACAACAAAGTCTCAGTTCATCATAGAGAGAATAGAGAGGCAGCGTAGGGTCATTTCATTCCCTTTACTACCAGTTATTAAACTTTACTACCAGTAATAAAAGCTCTTGCCGCGTGATCGCACTTTAAGAGTGACTTATTATTTTATTTTTGCAATATTTATCTCGTGAAGTGAAGAATATATAAATATAAATATATATATATATATATATATATATATATATATATATATATAAAAACGGTCATGTCATGTTGGATACACCGGTTCCCGCTCGATCACCGAAGTTGAGCCTGGTCAGTACTTAGGTGGGTGACCACTTGGGAATACCAGGTGCTGTTAGCATTCACTGGGGTGCGGTGGATGTCGGCTTGGAAGGGGAAATCGGTGAGCCGAGTTCCAATTTCAGTCGAGCACGCTGCATTCACTTGCGCACTGGTACCCTTGGGAAAGGTATTAATCCGTTCGTTCCCTCCAATTATGGGTTAAATAATTGAGGTCTGCTGTTCGTGCGATTTGTGGCAGTCATCTGCACCAATTGTTTGTTATCAGCAGTTCCAAGAAGTGTGGATGGTACTACTTCACCACTATAAACAAATCTCTGTGTGGTTGTCTTGCTGGAAAAAGGTTGGACCCTCATACGTTGAACGCGACGGGAGAATCCATTATATATGTGTATATTTGTGTGCCCATATATTTATATATATCTTGTAAAGCTAAGGGTTTGAATTTGTTTGTTTTTTATATCTTAAGATAAGATACTTAATAGTAGATACATCGATATCTAAACTTATCTATAAATGGAATTTTGTGTGAGTGTGTATGTGTGTGTGTGTTGTGTGTGTGTCTCCGTTACCTATAGACTCCGAAACGGCTGAACCGATTTTCTTGAAAATTTACACAGTCGTACTATAAGCATCTGCGAGTGTTCTTAGTTAGGATTTATGTCGAGGTACCTCCGATAAATATCGAAAATCGATAATCGAAAAAATCGGGTTATAGTAGGAATGGTCCGATTTTAATCAAATTTGATACACTCATAGACAAAGATATAAGAAACGACATTCAGAACTTTCAAGGTTGCAGTTCTTAAAATTGTGCAGAAACTCGATAATATATATATATATATATATATATATATATATATAAAGCAAGATGTCTGTGTGTGTGCCTGTTTATCTCCCTGTATGTCTGTATTTTTTTCAGCCCTTTTATTTTCGTTTTTGCTTCTTAATCTCAGCCATGATACCATTTACTCAGAGGACTTATTTAGCCTTCAACATTCAGTTTAAACTTATTTGATATCGATACTAGGAAATAAAAATTTGACTTACATCCATTCATTTTTCTTTCAGTCTACGGTTTCGCTTTAACTGGAAACAACTATTGCTTTTTAGTCTTTCGTGCCAACGTCCAAAGAGTCTGAGCTCCAGGACCATGGATTAATTTTAAAGCTTTCATTACACCCGAGCAACGCCGGGCTATACTGCTAGTCGGTTTAATAATTAGACATCAAGATCCTGAAATGAAATTAAAGACTAGCTTTACGTGAAACTTGAACTCATACATTGGAGATTGTTATGTAATATAGACACGAATAACTCATTCATACCAAAACAAGAGATTTTACATAAAACAAAATTTTGTCATCATTATTTTTCACAATATCAGTGTCACTACATAGCAAGCTCCCTTAGTAAGCAATGTGTGTGTGAGTTTGGAATTTATATTTTGTTTTAGTTCTTGACTATTTATCTTTAAGTTTAAAAAATATCAGACATACTTTTTTAATAAACTGGAACAAAATTAATAAGGTTAATCTAAAGTGTGTGTAAATATAAAACTAATTTAACTTATAAACTTAGACAAGAGTAAGCTGAATAATTCTACAACCGTAGAATTCGTGTTAAAATTTCTAACAGTGATAACTTCTCCAGTAAATCTGCTATTGACACTGAATGATAAAAGTTCCCAGGGTTCGAGTTTTGTCCGAGGTTAATACTTGAAATTTAAATTGACGTCTGAGAAACTTTGGCAGAAAAAAGAAAGAAAAAAAAACGCAACAATTCGTGGAATAAAGAATGCACATGCCCACTGCACAACAGCAAAAGAGTTGGGGCTGTTCTCCAAAATTCTACGAATCTTTTCTGTATTAGGGTTTAACAAACGCAGCTTTGGCCGTGTTGGTTTAAATATTCTCCCAAAGTACATCAGTTTAGCAATCACTGTTGGCTGAATTGAATGCTTACTATTTAACGAGGACTAATATATATATACATATATATATATATATATATATATATATATATATATATATATATAGCCTTTGAGATTTGAAAAAGAAATCAGTCGTCAGGCGGTCGAGTGCAAGTGAAAATTTACTCTCCCCCAAATCATTTTACTCAACCATATCCATTTTCTTAATAATCGCCTTACGTAAACATAGCGTGAATCGCTGACGGAAAACAAAAAAAAATGAAATTTTAATTAAAATTTCGAACGTGTTAGAAAGCATTTAAAAAATTAAAAAAAAAATAATAACAACAAAATTTGATCTTTCCTCTTAATAATAGCATAAACATTTTGATGATAAAACTTTGTTTTGATTTAGTTTGAGACCTTTTAACATCATGATATGCTAGGTTTTTTTTTTTTTTGCAATTGCGTAGAGGTACCTAATTTCGTAGTTTCTTTCTTCTGTTTGACTACAACCTCCATCTCATAGATGATAACAAAATAAAAAATCTAATTTTCTATAAAACATTACTTACTTGTATAATTTGTTTTTCGGTGAGTGGTTGAAATAAGTATTCGTATTTTTCTTTCTTTTAATGTAGGTCATTCTAAGTAACTTGTAAATCTTCAATGGCATACTTTTGAGTTATAAAAAGTATCAGATTTCCTTTTATTTTTAATCGACCACGGGCGAGTAAATCAATAAACTTTAATCGCCTAATTAATTTTTTAATCGACTAAGTCGATCGAGCGAGTGAAATCTCAAAGGCTGCATATATATACATATATATATATATATATATATATATATATATATATATATATATATATATATACAGACTCGTACTGAACTGCAGATAAGCGCACAACTCCAAAGTTATATGTGTCTAAATTCATACTTTTATTAGTATAATACTAATTTTACATAACTATATACATATATATATGTGTGTGTGTGCGTGTGTGTGTGTGTGTGTAAATATGTCTGTACAAACAATATCAATAAATACAGGTGGTAAACATATCTTAGCCAACGGGTTTCGTATTCTGATGGACTTGGTAAAGTCCATCAAATATAAGAATTTTATTTCGCAACAAGTATTTATAAGCAGAAAAAAGTCGTCAGTTTTTAAGAATCCTTGAACAAAAAATGAATTTATACTCAATAATATACCAAATACTTCGGTCATACATGAAAATAACCAGAATTTCGATGTAAAGAATGTCGCTCTTATTAAAAGATAATGTAACTAACTTCGGCGGAAAATTCTTGAGAGTGCCGCTATCGAATTCTCCCAAAATATAAAATTGCGCACTGATTTTTTTTTCAAATATCTCCTTTCTAAAACGAATACTTTTCCAAGCCAACATACATATTTATATATCTTTAAATTAAAAGAAAACCGAAATTTCTATCATTTCAAATTTATTAAAATACATAAATTAACCGAAAAGAATATAAATGATAATCGAATTGCTAAATAAAAATTGTATTTTTTAATAATTTGATAATTTTAAAAAATAACGACGTCCATCAGAGGATGGAAATACCTTGGCTAAGATAAACGTTCGTTTTGTATTTATTCACACACACACACACACACACACACACACACACACACACATATATATATATATATATATATATATATATATATATATATATATATATATACATATATAAATATGTCTGTAAAAAACAATATCAATAAATACAGGTGGTATACTGTTGATAGTTTGATTAAAGACCAAGAAATTTTCTATTTGTTGATATGGTTGTTTGGGTATTATTTCTAATTAGTTAATGACATATGGAATTCGAAAACTATCAAAAGATATTGAACAAATTCTTCTTGTAAATCTAAGAACTGGCCCAAACCACGAAAATACCAATAAAAATAAATTAAATAAAACATTTACCTTAGTCTTTATTCAAATCTATCAAAATGAAAAAGCGCTACCCTAAAACACACACGCACACGCACACACACACACTCACACACACACACACATATATATACATACATATATATATATATATATATATATATATATATATATATATAGTAACCAACAATACAATTTCATAGCAAAATGTCCATCAATACAATTTATCGTAACATAAATTTGAAAGCATGGCATGAGTTGTCGGCAAAAAATTTAAAAAATACTATGATTAAAATCTCCTTACTTGTAAAAAGATATATTTACTCTTCTCGGTTGATTTTACATGATTATTTGGTAATAAAATGCAGCTAAGTAATTATAATTTAATTCTGAAATAATTTCCCCATCTTAAATTAATCATAAAGTTTGAATTTTCGGTTTTCTATCTCCCCATTAATTGACCCATAGACGTGTTGATATGCCGTTAAACAAAAACAACTGACCCTCTATATGGTTACGATTTGCGTATTTGGACAACACACTCTCCGTTAAAAATGACTGACAAGCTATTTGTTCTTTTTCTTGTATTCGAACAAAGAATTTCTTTTTTCTTGCAATAAGCATAGAAAAATTGTCCAAATGATCTTTCGTTCCGAATAATTCTGGTTAATTTATTAGAAATAGTCAAGGATTTCTGTGCTATTTTAAATGCTGCATCTTCTTCAAAAGAAGAAATGCCTCAAAAGTTTCTGAAATGTAGATGCCTCCTTAATCAGTAAATAATGCCAAAGCGTTTTGGTCTTTTAACGGTTTTTGTTTTCTCTCTTTTTTTTTTTTTCATAAGTGTTTTAATTATTTTCGGGTGATTTTTTTACAGTTGTGGGTGCATAATCAAATTTAGAATAGCAGAAACTCTTGAAAGTGGGCAATATTCTAGCCATAAGCGCTAGAAATGAACCTTCATTTGGACACTCCTTACACATTAAGTCCCAAAAAGAAATCAATAGACATAGTGGGGTGTGAACCGATAGATCTATCTATCGCCCGGTTCACACTCCACCCATGTCTATTGAACAGGTGTAGAGGCTCATCCCTTGTTCCCTGTTTAGGATGTGTTTTCCGGCTTTCTCTTTTCCAATCTTCTCACTTTGTTTTTTTTTTTCAATTAGAGTAGATAGATCTATCTATCGCCCGGTTCACACTCCACCCATGTCTATTGAACAAGTTAAAAGGCTAATCCCTTGTTCCCTGTTTAGGGTGTGTTTTCTGGCTTTCTCTTTTCCAATCTTTTCACTCTTACTTAGCCCCCTGCACATCAGTGGCGTTACCGCCTTGCTCGGGGTGATATGATTAAAAAAAAAAAGAAAAAGAAATCCTTTGTTCGCACGCATAAAAAATACAATAAATTATTCCACAAAAGTAGTCGTTCAATTTTAACGGAATATATATATATAATGTTACTACCACAAAAATAAATATAAAAAAAACAGTGAACACAGAATCTGAAACTTTTTTATTCATTGGAAGAAAAAATCCAGAAAATGTTTTTATTTCTTCGTGGAAAGATTTCGAAGGATATGCTAAATATCGGGCGAAACAAGGATTACCCTGAATAGCATAACCTTTAACCCTCAAATTTTTGGGTATCAGCTCGTATAACATACGCACATTCACATGCACACGACCCCCCCCTACATATATATATATATACAACTGCTAAAGAATTATTATTGTTAAACTAGATAAAGATAGAGACATGCTTCTTATAAACTTCTTAACATTCACTATCGAAGAATAATTACAACCCTAACCCAAACTATTATGGATAGGATCAGAAACAGAAAACACTCACAACAATAATAGTTCTGAAGCAGGTTTAAATGAAATAATCTGTGACAATTGCTCCTCACAATACATTGATGAAACTTACAGAAATACATACATATATATATATATATATATATATATATATATATATATATATATACTCATACGTATGTGTGTATACACATAATTATAACTATATGCTGATTTACATTGTTTAAGACCTGTGAAATTGACTTTTTATACCAAAATAATTAATGGTCTCAATTTTCTACATGTATATAAGTCGAATAAACGTATGTCTAAAAATTACCAAAAAGCCATAGATTTCTGTTGTCTTAAAAGAGTTGTTGTCTTTTTCTCTTCCCTACTCAGCTTCTCCACATTCCCTTCGTCCTCCTCCGTCTATATTATTATTATTATTATTATTATTATTATTATTATTATTCCCGGTATTTATATTTTTAATTGCCTCTTGCATTCCCGGTATTTATATTTTTATTTGCCACTTTCATTCCCGGTATTTATATAATTAATTGCCTCTTTCATTCCCGGTATTTATATTTTTTATTGCCACTTTCATTCCCAGTATTTACATTTTTATTTGCCTTTTTCATTCCCGGTATTTATATAATTAATTGCCTCTTTCATTCCCGGTATTTATATTTTTTATTGCCACTTTCATTCCCAGTATTTATATTTTTATTTGCCTTTTTCATTCCCGGTATTTATATAATTAATTGCCTCTTTCATTCCCGGTATTTATATTTTTATTTGCCTTTTTCATTCCCGGTATTTATATAATTAATTGCCTCTTTCATTCCCGGTATTTATATTTTTATTGCCACTTTCATTCCCAGTATTTATATTTTTATTTGCCTTTTTCATTCCCGGTATTTATATTTTTTATTGCCTCTTTCATTACCGGTATTTATATTTTTAATTGCCTCTTTCATTCCCGGTATTTATATTTTTATTTGCCTTTTTCATTCCCGGTATTTATATAATTAATTGCCTCTTTCATTCCCGGTATTTATATTTTTATTTGCCACTTTTATTCCCGGTATTTATATTTTTATTTGCCTTTTTCAATCCCGGTATTTATATTTTTATTTGCTTTTTTCATTCCCGGTATTTATATAATTAATTGCCTCTTTCATTCCCGGTATTTATATTTTTTATTGCCACTTTCATTCCCGGTATTTATATTTTTATTTGCCTTTTTCAATCCCGGTATTTATATTTTTAATTGCCTCTTTCATTACCGTTATTTATATTTTTAATTGCCTCTTTCATTTCCTGATCAGCTTTTTATTTGTCAAGCGCTTCTGCCTTTTCGCTTTAATATGTTTTCTCTCTTTCCTAATTGTTTCTCTTCATATTCTTCCTATTCTCTTGATATTTTTCTTTTTCTTATTCCTTCCTTTCATCGACTAAACTCTTCTTTCTTTCGTTTGTCTTGCCATTTTTTCTTCCTTAAGTTTGTCTATTCTGCTAATCACTTCTTTTTCTACTCCTTTTTCCATTTCTTTATCTCAATTCTTCCTATTCTTTATTTTTCTTTTTGTTTTTCTTTTTTTCCTTCATTCTTTATCAATTTCTTACACTTCATCGAGACCTCTGCTTTCTTCTTCTTCTTCTTCTTTCATACTTTTTAATCGTCAATTTTTTTTTATTTCTTTTAATCTGCTCTGTTCTGACCTTCGTTTTCTTTGTTTCCTTTAGCATAACTATCCCCTACTCATCCAGTTTTTCCTTCTTCTCCTTCTCCTTCTTCTTCTTCTTCTTCTTCTTCTTCTTCTTCTTCTTCTTCTTTCTTTACTTTTGTTTGTTTTTTCGTCCTTTTCTTGTTCCTTCTTTTCATCTGCTGATCTCTTGCCCTCTAATTTCTTGAATCCTTCCTTTTCTTTAGCTTAACTCGCCCTTACTCATCGACTTCTGTTTTTTCTTTCTTTCTTTCTTTCTTTCTTTCTTTCTTTCTTTCTTTTATTATTCTTTATTTATTTATTTCACATTCAATTTTCTTTCTTTTTAACTGATAATTTCTCCTCTTCTTTATCAAATCCATGATTTTTTTAGCTTGACTCTCCCCTACTCATCTTCTTCTTCTTCTTCTTCTTCTTCTTCTTCTTCTTCTTTCTTTTCTTTCTTTTTTTCTTTCTTTCTTTTTTTCTTTCTTTCTTTCTTTTTCCGTCATATTCAACTTTCTTTCTTTTTAACTGATAATTTCAACTCTTCTTTATCAAATCCATGATTTTTTTAGCTTGACTCTCCCCTACTCATCTTCTTGTTCTTGTTCTTCTTCTTCTTCTTTCTTTTCTTTCTTTTTTTTCTTTCTTTCTTTTTTCTTTCTTTCTTTCTTTTTCCGTCATATTCAACTTTCTTTCTTTATAACTGATAATTTCTCCTCTTCTTTATCAAATCCATGATTTTTTTAGCTTGACTCTCCCTTACTCATCTTCTTCTTCTTCTTCTTCTTTTTCTTCTTCTTCTTCTTCTTTCTTTCTTTCTTTTTCCGTCATATTCAACTTTCTTTCTTTTTAACTGATAATTTCAACTCTTCTTTATCAAATCCATGATTTTTTTTAGCTTGACTCTCCCCTACTCTTCTTCTTCTTCTTCTTCTTCTTCTTCTTCTTCTTTCTTTCTTTCTTTTTTTCTTTCTTTTTTTTTCTTTCTTTCTTTCTTTTTCCGTCATATTCAACTTTCATTTTAACTGATAATTTCACCTCTTCTATATCAAATCCGTGATTTTTTTAGTTTAACTCTCCCCTACTCATCTTCTTCTTCTTCTTCTTCTTTCTTTCTTTCTTTCTTTCTTTTTACCTGAAACTCTCTTCCCGTTATCTTTCTCAAATTCGTCCTTTTCTTTAGATTAGCTCTCCCATATTCATCGACTTGTTTTTTATCATGTACTTCTTTCTTTCTTTCTTTTTATCTGTTGATTTTTTTTCATTCTTCTTTCCCCAATTCTTCATCTTCTTTAATTCTGCCTCAGTCTTAATCTCCTTCCATGAATTCTTTTATAGCATACATTCTTTAAAAGCAGGATCAAGAAGGATTAACATCTAAATATTTGGTCCAACACCCACGAGGTAAGTTATCTTTTTCAAGTTCTCATAATTTCGAATAATAAAGTCTAAAATAATCCAATATGGCTAAAGGGAAGCAAAGTCACGAGTGTTACGTGACGTCCGGTAAAGAATCGTCGTAGAACCGTGAAGTGCCAAAAGCTAAGTAGACCGTGAAGTGCCAAAAGCTAAGTAGACCGTGACGAGAACAAGACGATATTTTCCCACGCCATTTGTTGATCATAAACCGAACAGAGTCACATTCGTATAGAGAAGAGAAGAGAAGAGCCGACATAGTACATCGATGGTCGTAGAACATTCCACCATCCTGGTAATATTCTTTTCGGTAAATGTTACAATTAAGACTCTCTCGCTTCTTTGCTTTCCACTGTGCATTTTTTCTTATATTTCTTTGACGTGTTTGATTTATACTCATTAACAAATTTTCCGACTCGTAAAATTGTCGGAGACATCATATTTAGTAAAGATCAGCCAGTCAGTTAAGTTCCATACGTGATACACGCTTTGGGCGATCATGTCTCGAAAGAGACATGACTGACTGGGCAGAAGATTATCCCGCAGTAGGTTGCCATTGCTTTCTGCAGTAGATCAGTTGCCAGCCATAGCTATAGAACCCAACCTGTCCTGTTATTTGACTCATAGCTAGAGAGGGAAGAGATGCATTATAGTATTAAGTAGTACTTAGTGGGGGATCAGTTTATTACTTAATAACAATATAAAACCGATTTCCCACTTTATGCCTCGTAGAAGCTATAATCATGTTTTCGACTAATATATTCAGTCACTCAGTTAAGTGCTATACGTGATACATTCTTTGGGCAATCATGTCTCAAACGAAGATTATCCCGCAGTAGGTTGTCATTACTTTCTGCGGTAGAGTGGTAGCCCGCCAAGGTTATAGAACCCAATCCGTTCTATTATTTGATTCCTATCTAGAGAGGGAACAGATATATTATATTATTAAGTAGTAATTAGTGGGGGATCAGTTTATTACTTCATAACAATATAAAACCGATCCCCAACTTTATGCCTAGTAGAAGCTATAATCATGTTTCCAACTAATATATTCAGTCACTCAGTTAAGTGCCATACGTGATACACGCTTTGGGCGATCATGTCCCGAAAGAGACAAACTGACTGGGCAGAAGATTATCCCGCAGTAGGTTGCCATTGCTTTCTGCAATAGACTGGTTGCCAACCAAAGCTATAAGACCCAATCAGTACTATTATGTAAGCCATAACTGAAGGGAAGAGACGGATTAATACCTTTCCCAAAGGTATTTGTGCGTAAGTGAATGCAAGGAATTCAAATGGAATTTGAACTCGGCAGTGACCGGTAGAGATCGCTTAAGAAAAAATTGTCGATTTTTAGTACATTTATCCACATAATAAGGAAAAAATGGCTTGGCAAATTTGAAACTCACCGGACTTATTTAATGCAAAAAGAACGTCTATTGAACAGGTGTAGAGGCTCATCCGTTGTTCCCTGTTTAGGATGTGGTTTCCGGCTTTCTCTTTTCCAATCTTTCCACTTTTCTCTTTTGTTAATTTTTTTCCATTTGGAGTAGATTGACTGAACTATCGCCCGGTTCACACTCCACCCACGTCTATTGAACAGGTGTAGAGGCTCATCCCTTGTTCCTTGTTTAGGATGTGGTTTCCGCCTTTCTCTTTTCCAATCTTTTCACTTTCTTTTTTGTTTACATTTTTTTAATTGGAGTAGATAGACTGAACTATCTATTCACTCTTACGTAGCCCCCTGCACACCAGTGGCCTTACCGCCTTGCTTGGGGTGATGTGATTAAAAAATAATAATAATAATCTACCCGGGGAACGTCAATGAATAGATGAAAGTGCAGCGTCTGTATCTCACGTGTAAAACCCATTTCGCGCAAGATAACCGAAGTTAAGCAACGTTGAGTTTGGTTAGTATCTAGATGGGTGACTGCTAGAGAATAACAAGTGTTGTAAACATGAATGTTCGTGCTGGGTAAAGGATAATGGCTCAGAATTGGAAATAGGAGAGCTGAGTTTTAATTTAAGTTGGGTTAACTTACGCGCAAATAATCTTGTTCTTTATCATATACTTCTTTCTTTCTTTCCCTAAATCTAACCCCGACCACAAACCCTAGCCGATATAATTCTTAGATAGCAACAGCCAGTAATCAACAGTAGTTGAAGTTGAATCGGACAGCTCCTGTCTGCCCAGCAAGTTGGTAGGTGGTTTATATAACAGCCTGGGATATTTCACTCTGCTATCTAGGCAAGTCTATTCTGTAGGTTGTGATTGGCTGATGATTCCAATGTGAATTATTGGGCTCAATATCCACTCAATGGGTGAGACTAAAGAAAGAGACATGTATTGAGTTACAACCCTGTTTATATTTGTCTGCCAACTGGACGGTAGTTGGAAACACCTTTGCGAAGGTGAGTCTCATATTCTTAATTGTTCTAAAAATGTATGAATTCTATGACTTCATGAGCAGGTTATATCCTTGGGTCCATAAAATTATTACAGTCTAAAACAAAAAAAATTATGATTTTAAAAAATCTGCAGATGGTTGATAAACCATAAAACACCCAAAACTCTTATCTGTCAACCATCACCGGCAAACTCTCCTACCAACCATATGCATAGACCAAGATAGTCTCCTCAAAAGCAATACACTGCGCCTTCTTGGCCTTACCCTTTCTTCCTACTTCAAGTGGAATCATTACATTGAATCCATAGCTAAATCCACTGGTTGGGTCACTATGTAGGACCAGGAAGTTTTTTCGCCTTAATCCATCTTGCACATTTACAAATCAACCATTCGACCGTGCATGGAATACTGTTGCCATATATGGTTAGGCGCCCCCGCTGTTCGTCTCAGTGTTATCGACAGGCTCCAAAGGCGAATCTGCAATGTGATTGGTCTCGACCTGGCAACTCGACTCCAACCACTTTCTCAACGGCGGGATGTTGCTTCCCTCTATCTCTTATACAAATATTTTAATGGCTTCTGCTCCGAAGAACTTGGATCACTGGTACCCACTCCAAATATGTAGGTCATATCCTTATTTACATAAAATTTTTACAGTCTTAAAAAAATATGGTTTTAAAAATTCTGCAGATGGTTGATAAACCGTAAAATACTCAAAACTATTATCTGTCAACCATCACAGGAAATCTCTTCTGCCACCCATAAGCATAGACCAAGAAAGTCTCACCGAAAGTAATACACTGTGCCTCCTCTGCCTTACCCTTTCTTCCGACTTCAAGTGAAATCATTACATTGAATCAATAGCTTAATCCACTGCTAGGAAGGTTGGATCACTGTGTAGGGTCAGGAAGTTTTTCCCGTCTGAATCCATCTTGTGCATATACAAATCAACCATTCGACTGTGCACGGAATACTGTTGTCATATCTGGTCAGGCTCCCCTGCTGTTCGTCTCAGTGTTCTTGACTGGCTCCAAAGATGAATCTGTAATGTGATTGGTCCCAACCTGGCAGCTCAACTCCAGCCACTTTCTCACCGGCGGGATGTGGCTTCCCTCTTTGTCTTCTGACAATATTTTCATGGCTTCTGCTCCGAAGAACTTAGGCCATTGGTTCCCCCCTCCACAAGAATTAACCCGGGCAACCGGACTGGCATCAAGATTCCACTCTTTTACAGTTAGATCAACCAAATACATGTGACAATTCTATTCCATCAGCTTATTTTCTCGCGCTTCCCACTTGTGGAACTCCCTTCCATATACTTGCTATCCTGAAGGCTATAACCTCCAAGGATTTAAATGCAAAATCAATTCCCATCGCTTATCCACTTAACTCCAGCCCTTTCTACATCCCCCGTGTTTTTTGTTTTTTACTGTCTTTCTACCTTCGTAACTGTTTTCACTCTTGTGTTCATATCCTTCTCTTGCCCTTTCTCTTTCACCCCCTGTAGCTGGTTCGTTTTTGTCTTCACTCTTTTCCTTAACTCTCTTATGTAGCCCCCTACATACTAGTGGCGGTGCCGCCTTGCTTTGGTGTGAAACGATTTAAAAAAATCAATCAATCAATATAAGCAATGTTTAGGTGAGATAGAAAAAAAATAGAAAAATTATTAAGAGTTCCAAAGAAAAGGAAATTGTGGAGAGTCATGATCGTCCATGTCCTGAAGGACCAAGTGATATAGAAAAAGGAAAGTGACTTTGTGTAAATGGATGGCAGAACAACATTCAGGAGATAATAAAAAGACAAATTTTATTAAAAGCGATGAAGGTAAAAGAAAATGTGGAGGGCCGTGATCATCATCGTCCTGAAGAAACACGGCACATGGAAAAAGTAAAACGAACTTGTGCAAATGAATAAGAAAACGGGGTTTAGGAAGAGATAACAAAAGTACAAAACTTATTAAGAGTGACGAAAGCCAGGAAATTGTGGAGGACTGTGAACGCCAAAGTCTTGAAGGATCCCGGTACGTAGAAGAAGGATAACGAGTTTGTGTAAATGGGTGTCAGAGAAAGGTTTATGAGTAACAGCAAAAAGAGAACATTTTTTAAGTAGTACGAATGACGAAAGAGAATGTGGAGAGCCGTGACCACCATGATCATGAATATAAAAAATTATAAAAGAACAATATGTTTATCAAAGACATTTGAAGAAATTTAATCAACCTGGTCTCTCAGTTTCATATTTTGTATATTTATTCATTTAACTTAAGAAAAATTATTGAAGCAATTGAAATACGGCTCTACAGAAGGATGCTGTGGATATCATGGATCGAGCATGTGAGCAATGATGAGGTTTTGGAAAGGATGGAACGAAAAAGAAATTAATACTGAGCATCAGGAAAAAACAGCTAAAGCTCTTGAGACATGTGATGAGGAAAGAGGGCTTGGAGAACCTGATACTCACAGGTCAGACAGAGAGAAGGAGAGACAAAGGAAAGCAACGGATAACATACTTGAAGGGCCTGAGCAGCTGGATGGCATAGCGGGGTTAGGGTGGAGTAACAGCAGAAAGCGTGCTAAGAGCCACCAGAGATAGGGAGACGTGGAAGACCATGATCGCCTACGGCTTTGAAAGGACGAGGCACATAGAAGAAGAATATATATGCCAACTGTTTATAAGAAATTATAATGTGGTTATAAAATGGGGGATCAATTCTATATTATAATCAATATATAAACTGATCCCTCATTTTCTATACATTTATTTATATTCAAGATTTATGGGCTTGAGCTAGTGGATGACAGAAAGGGGTTTGGGAGTTGTTACAGGAGTAAGCGTGCTAAGAGCTACCAGAGATAGGAAGACGTGGAAGGCCATGATCGCCTACGGCCTTGAAAGGACAAGGCACATAGAAGAAGAATATATATGCCGTTTATAAGAAATTATGATGTGAATATAAAATGGGAGATCAATTCTATATTATAATAAATATATAAACTGATCCCTCATTTTGTGGCCATGCTAGTTTCTATACATTTATTTATATTCAAGATTTATGGGCTTGAGCTAGTGTATGACAGAACGGGGGTTGGGAGATGTGACAGGAGAAAGCGTGCTAAGAGCCACCAGGGATAGGGAGAAGTGGAAGGCCATGATCGCCTACGGCCTTGAAAGGGCGAGGCACATAGAAGAAGAATATATACGCCAACTGTTTATAAGAAATTATAATGTGGATATAAAATGGGGTTTCAATTCTATATTATAATCAATATATAAATTGATCCCTCATTTTGTGGCCATACTGGTTTCTATACATTTATATTCAAGATTTATGGGCTTGCGCTAGTGGATGACAGAACGGGGGTTGCATGGTGTAACAGGAGAAGGCTTGCTAAGAGCCACCAGGGATAAGGAGACGTGGAAAGCCATGATCGCCTATGTTCTGAAGAGACAGGGCACTTAGAAGAAGAGATATGCAAACCGTTTATAAGAAATTGCAATGTGGATATGAATTGGGGCATTAATTCTATATTATAATCAATACATAAACTGATCCCTCATTTTGTGGCCATGCTAGTTTCTATACATTTATAGTCTAGATTTATGGGCTTGAGTTAGTGGAAGCACGCCTTCTCCTGTTACACCATGCAACCCTCGTTCCAAGAGCCACCAGGGATAGGGAGACGTGGAAGACCATGATCGCCTACGTCCTGAAGATACAGGTAACATAGAAGAAGAAGACCATGTCATTATAAGTGAGATTAATGTTCACAATGTCACATAGAAAAGATTCTGGCATTATTGAGATGACACGACCCTATTTAAAATTGAAATATAGTGTTCCTTAAAATATCAATGAATGCCAAAATTTTGCTTACAAGCATACGGCTGATATTACCATCACCGTATTCTGGGAAGAGTTACTACACAATGATCTCTATCTGACGGTTTAGTTTTAATTCTTACTTTGTATAATGTCATAATTAGAGATTTATAGGCAAGAAGAGACCTAGAGTGGTAGTATCAGTCGGTCGTCAAATGCAGCATATGTAGTAAGGAAACCGAAGGAGGTACTTGCATGGACCCTATTCATGCGTGATATGGCACTACAAGAAAACCCGATATTATTCCCCTGTTGTTTAGAGCAACTTCTCAAGACGCTCCGCAAGAGTTCAAGCTCTTAACTACCAGTCGGAAGCAGCAACCAGGAAACTGCCAACTCAGTACTCTCAGAACGAAGAGACGTTGCAACTATCCACACACATTACAAAAAGCTTGCTACAGCACTACAATTAACACCAAAGGAGAGGAAAGAATCGGGACCCCTTTCATAAACAGGAAGCAAGAAATGAGTCTCTACCCCATTTCAAAAGAAAAGGGAGATGCATGAACAGGGCGATGGTAGGATCTATCTACTCCAATTTTAAAATAAAATAAAAATCTAAGTTTTAGCTGACTTAAAATCAGATAACTTACAGAAAAAGGAAAATAAATAAAAAAAACAAGTTATAAAACAAGTTAAAAAATCTTTTAACAAGTTAAAAAATCCACATGACTGTAAACATTCAAGTTATTAGTCATGCTCAATCTCTCTACTTCTGAACATTTGTCGTTGCGCCATTCCTCTTTAATCTGTCTGCATTCGCTTTTTATTTCCTTGTGTCTTCCGTTCCATGTCTTAGCATTGTTTTCTGTCTCTTCTCTATCATGTCGAGAATCATATCTGTGATTTTGTTAGAATGGAACATCCTATCACCCCCGACAGTTGATTCGCCGAGAAGATTAAGAAGTATCAAAGTAAGGAAGTACGAGACGAATCGACTTCCGCTCCCATTCCGTCTTGACTTACCATTTTATTGAACTCTCTGTTAATTGAACTTTTCCGTACAATAAACTCTATTACTTGTTTACCCCTTACGTGTTGAGTAAATATTATCACCATATTATTTCACTTATATTTTCCTTCTTACACTTTGTCATTCTGTAAATAAATCTCCGCTTTAATGTACACACGAAATATTTTATCCATCACATTTCAACATTCATCTTTCATCTTTCTGAATTGTGGTGATTCGGACGTGTTTGGCACAAGGCCAATTAACCAAGCATAACCGAGGCCCCTTCACTGGGCATATGAGACTTGTTTTTCTGAGAAATTGTTTTAAAAAAATGATTTTATGAATTTCAAATGACATTGACAACGGCTGCACAATTCATGAATGCTAACTATTTCTTCGTCGGGAAACTGTTCTGACCAACATCATATTAAACAATCTCTCATCAATACTGAAAAGTGCAATAACAGATACTGGACCTTAGAAATCTATTTTCGTGAAAAAATGTTTGAAGAGTAAGATCAACATTAATGATCTCCCCGATGCCATAAGATCCCAAGTAGGCATGTACGCCGATGAAACCACAGTTTACTCTCGCCTCGATCAAAAATCTGGTGTGTGAAACAAAGCGAACCTCGCTGTCGAGCTTGAAAAGACCTCCAATCCGTAGTGGATAGGGGTAAGAAATGGCTCGTAAATTTTAATGCTTCCAAAACGAAGCTGCAATCAATTAACTATCATAGACAATCGCACCTACCTCTCATTAGCATGGAACAGGCTTGCCTCCCAGAGAGTGAAACACAACGCCTCCTTGGCCTCACACTCTCAGCGGACCTCAGGTGGAAAGACTATATCGAATCCATTGCTAAATCAGCTGCTATAAAATCGGTTTTCTGTGCAGGGCCCGGAAGTTTTTCCCGTCTGAATCTATTTTTCACATATATAAATCTACCATCCGCCCGTGTATTGAATACTGCTGCCACATCTGGTCGGGTGGCCCTGCTATTCTCCACGGGGTTCTTGTCAAAATACAACGGAGAATCAGTAATGTGATCGATACCAACTTGGCAGACCGCCTGCAGTCACTCTCTCACCAGCGTGACGTGTCTCCCCTGTGCCTCTTTTATAAATACTTTCACGGCTTCTGCTCCGATGAACTTAGCTCACTGGTGCCCCTAGGTACGAATTTACACGAGATAATAGATTAGCAACTACATCCCACCCTTTTACAGTGAAACCGATAAAATGTAACCGCAATTTCTACTCCAACGACTTCTTTTATCGTACTTCCCGCCTGTGGAATTCCCTTTCACATACTAGCTTCATCGACAGCTACAATCTCCAGGAGTTTAAATGTAAGGTCAATAGACACCTCCAAGCAAACTATCTCGCACCCATTCTCTCAAACTCTCTTCCCATCTACATCCTTACCCGTCTATCACCTTCCTTCTGGCATTTTCTATATCTAACCACTCTTTCTCACCACCTTCCCCTATGTAACCCCCTGCGCAATAGTGGCAGTGGAATGCCTTGCTTGGGGCGAAATGATTAAAAAAAAAAGCAATACTGATTGTTGGGTCAACGCATGTCAAATGATTCCATATAAAAAAAACCTGGTACTTACGTATTATCGGGAGGACCTTTAAAAAAACGACTCAAAAATTAAAGTAAATTATTTATTGAAACGGTTAAAACAATAAAATAACATTACATTTGTAATTCCGGAGGCCAGAACGTCGCAATTGCTTCCAAAAGTGACTCAAAGACATCAGTACAGGCAACATGCTTCCGCCACATGAATTCGGCCAAATACGACTCCAAATGGTGACGTGCAGTGCCACAGTGCTTCTTGTTTCGCCACTTTGTCGATCCCCATAGGCGTTCCACTGTCTGCGTATGAGCCCCGGTGTTCGAATCCACAAAGTTGTACTTGTGGTTGACGTTGAGGTGATGAAAGCCTGATTTTTCCAGTTCCTTGGTGTTATAAGCGGGCTTATAACACCTTGTTATCAAAGGTCCTCCCGATAATACGTAAGGACCAAAAACCTTTAATAATATCATTAACATTGTCTATATAAAAAAAGTGTGTACATTTTCTAACGTCATATTTGGCATTCTTGTCACACCTTAAAACAATTCACCTTAATATCTACGTCATATAAGTGGTGAAAAATGTTCGCGGTCACACCAAGAGGGGATTCCATGATATAATGTTAATTAGTAAGATTTTACAAACTTTCACAAACTGTAATGTATTCAGCAGGTTGTTATGATAATTCTCACCATTGATCGGCTTGGTTGTTTGATTTTGTTTAGTGGCATATCAACATCTATATGGGTTATTTAATGCCAAATGTAAACATTTTGAAAGAAATTTTATGACTTCACGCAAAGATAAAACAGATTTTTATTATATTTTCATGGTGTTTTCTTTTCACTTAGGGGTTTAATTTACCAGTCGCACCTAATAAAATAATTGCATATATTGCAATATAATTGCATAAAATAATCGCATATATATATATATATATATATATATATATATATATATATATATATATATATATATACTAGCAGGATAGCCCGGCGTTGCTCGGGTGTAATGAAAGCTTTAAAACTAATCCATGGTCCTTGAGCTTAGACTCTTTGGACGTTGGCACGAAAGACTAAAAAGCAATTGTTGTTTCCAGTTAAAGCGAAACCGTAGACTGAAAGAAAAATGAATGGATGTAAGTTAAATTTTCATTTCCTGGTATCGATATCAAATAAGTTTTTTCGTAATAAACTGAATTTTGAAGGCTAAATAAGTCCTCTGAGTAAATGGTATCATGGCTGAGACTAAAACTACAATTATACCTACTTAGAGCCAAACCAGAAACAAAAATTAAAATAAAAGGGCTGAAAAAATACAGACATACAAGCAGATAAACAGACACACACACACAAACATCTTGCCTTTTATATATATATATATAATGATAATAATAACTACTTAGACTCTGTATGAATTTACTCCGTAAATTTATGCCAATTCGAAAAAACCATTAACAAACAGGACCTATATCCGTTACAATCCGGCGTACTAAGTCGTCGGATAAATGGGGAGAAAAAAAGAAACCAGCGGAACAAGAACAAACATTCAATATTCCGCAGTCATGAAAAAAAAACGCAAACGGAACCAAACACAAGAAAAAGTGCTCAATACGAAAGTACTAAAATACAATAGTAGAGCAAAAACATACGAAAAATCTAAAGTGAGCCAAAACCTACCGCGGTTTCACACTACGGATCGTCAGGGAAAAGGCTATATATGTATATATACTAGATTAGCAAAAAAATCTAGTATATATATACATATCGATAATATATATATATATATATATATATATATATATATATTATCGATTTTCTGCACTATTGTAAGAACTGCAACCTTGAAACTTCTGAATATCGTTTCTTATGTCTTTGTCTATGAGTGTATCAAATTTGATTAAAATCAGACCACTCTTTCTATAACCCGATTTTTTCGATTATCGATTTTCGATTACTGACTGCTAAATATTTTGAAAAGGAGTTCAGTAAATTACAAACCGCGATAAATCTTTAAGACTCTCCTCCATTATCAAGTTTGCTATGTTTATTTCTACTCAAAATGAAAAGTAGAAAGAGAAAATCAGCAGTGTTTGGATAACAGGTGAAGTCACCATTTTTGTATTGTTTTTTTCTATTTGCAATCAATTCTTGCCTCTTGGGGAATAGTAATTTTTTTATTTATGTTTAACAACCAAAATTTTAAAAACGTATTTTCTTATTTCAGTTGTAATCAAGTCCTTAAAACTGTAAACAATGGAAAAAAACTCCCGTTCAAAAGATCGGGGAGGAGTGTGATCATTTCACCCTAAGCAAAGCGATAATGTCACTAAGATATAAGAGGCTGCTTGGAGTGATTAATAATGAAAATATTTTAGAAGAAAGTGGAAGCCCAATCCTAAGCCGGTAACAAGTGATATATCGCCTACTTTAATTTTTTTAAAAAAGTGGGGCGGGGAGATGTGTGCATAGGACAAGAGAATCTGTATTTAGAGGCTCGTTCGAAAAGTTCTAAGTCTCACCAAGACAGAAGTGTCATAGCTGAAACTTTTTGTTGTGAAAACACGCTACCATTTCTTAAAAAAATAATTTTTGCCTTAATTTCAATGTAGGCGGAGACAATACAAAGGAAAAATGTGTTCGACAAAAAGAAAGGCCTGAGACGCAATGAAATTCATGATGACATGGTACAAACACTTGCTCATTCTGAACTTAAAACAGCTATTATAAAATCCTAAAGGGACGAATCCTTGGCATGAATAATCTTCATCTCATTATCTCTCTCTCCCCTGTTTCTATCTCTCTCTCTCTCTATATATATATATATATATATATATAAATGTTATCCAGGAAAAAGATTATCTTGTTGAATATAGTGAATCGCATATGAGATGTATTGCTCTGGTAGTGTAATATATATATATATATATATATATATATATATATATATATATATATATTGACATTGTGGTAAACACCCAAACGCGACAGTTTAAACGTAAGCCTGAAAATTGAGTTTAATCTTGGAACAGTCATTCTCCGGTAGTTGTTGTTCTCAATGTCCACTTTAATATTTACATCTGATATTAATCATTTTCACTCGTAAATATAGCACACCTTTAAAATTATATTTTTATCATATATATTTATATATATATATATGTAAACTTATTTATACATGGAACTGTGTGTGTGTGTGTGTGTGTGTGTGTGTGTGTGTGTGTGTGTGTGTGTGTGTGTGTGTGTGTGTGTGTCCGTTACCTATAAACTCCGAAACGGTGAACCGATTTTCTTGAAAATTTACACAGTTTACTATAAGCGTCTGCGAGTGTTCTTAGCTAGGTTTTGTGTCGAGGTACCCCCGATAAATATCGAAAATCGATAATCGAAAAAATCGGGTTATAGAAGGAGTGGTCTGATTTTAATCAAATTTCATACACTCATAGACAAAGACATAAGAAACAATCTTGCTGTTCCTACAATATGCAGAAAATTGATTATATATATATATATATATATATATATATATATGTATGTATATATATATATATATATATATATATATATATATATATATAAAAGGCAACATGTTTGTCTGTGTGTCTGTTTATCTGTCTGTATGTCCTTTATACAGATCCACAGCTTTTATCCGATTTTCACCAACCTTCACACAAATGTTCTTTAGGCTGGGTCTGAGCTCCAGGACCATGGATGAGTTTTAAAGCTTTCATTACACCCGAAAATGTCTCATCAGGTGGTGTGGAAAGGAATGGAAAGCCGCTTTACTTATATTTCGCGAGTTGTGTATGCGATGTTCCTGATGAGACATTGCAATTTCAATGTAGAAACAAAATGTACAATTTGTAGTGGATATAAAAATTTGTACATGTTCTAAAATATAATTTATAATAAATATTCACAGCTCTATATTATATATCCAGCACTGTTTTAAATTGTTATTTAAAAAGTGGCTCCCAATGAAAAATTGGAGAGCAGTGCTTTTTACGCGTAAATAAATTGGGAAAAGTTATGAATCAATCTTTTCTCCCCGATTAATGGGTTAATCAGTCTGGGCTCTTTAGCTTTGGTTAGCAGCCTGTCTAGCAGCACATCTGTCAGTTCAAATCTGTTGTATGACTTTTAGAGACCTAATGTCACATTGTGTGCAATATTTTCTTGTATTTTGTTCTTTAGAAAAATGTGTTGGTTTGTTCTGCACAAACCTTAACCCAGATCTAACCAAATTATAGTTGCCGGTGATCTGGCTGCTCGGTTTTAAGAACTAAGATACTGGACTTTCATGTCTTGAAAACGGAGGGAACATCTATCAGAGAGAAACAGAGAAGGCATATGCACGTACGCGATAGATAGATAGATAGATAGATAGATAGATAGATAGATAGATAGATAGATAGATAGGATAGAATAGAATGGATAGAATAAGATAGATAGAATAGATAATGAACAGACTAGAATAGATATATTTAAACAGACTAGATAGATAGATAGATAGATAGATAGATAGATAGATAGATAGATAGATAGATAGAATAAGATAGATAGATAGATAGATAGATAGATAGATAGATAGATAGATAGATAGAATAAGATAGATAGATAGATAGATAGATAGATATATAGATAGATAGATAGATAGATAGATACGGATAGAATAAGATAGATAGATAGATAGATAGATAGATAGATAGATAGATAGATAGATAGGATAGAATAAGATAGATAGATAGATAGATAGATAGATAGATAGATATAGAACAGACTAGAATAGATATATTTAAACAGACTAGATAGATAGATAGATAGATAGATAGATAGATAGATAGATAGATAGATAGATAGATAGATAGATAGATAGATAGATACGGATAGAATAAGATAGATAGATAGATAGATAGATACGGATAGAATAGATAGATAGATAGATAGATAGATAGATAGATAGATAGATAGATAGATAGATAGATACGGATAGAATAAGATAGATAGATAGATAGATAGATAGATAGATAGATAGATAGATAGATACGGATAGAATAAGATAGATAGATAGATAGATAGATAGCTAGATAGATAGATAGATAGATAATGAACAGACTAGAATAGATATATTTAAACAGACTGAGATAGATAGATAGATAGATAGATAGATAGATAGATAGATAGATAGATAGATAGATAGATATTCCGTTGAAATGTCACCGGAATAAAGCCACAGGAAAAATAAAGGAATATGTCAAGTTTTGCACACAGCCGACAAGAGGTTTCATTGCTGTAAAATGAATAAACTTCCAGTCTCATGAATAAATGAACAATTCAAGGGACTATCAGTATGAAACGCTATTTCGAAAACGTACTGAAAAAAATAAGTTGGCTTGCGAGAATATTTCTTTTTCCGGAATAGACACATTTAAAAAAAATTTGGCGCAAATTTATATTTTGCTAACTTTCGATAGCAGTTGTTTCAACTAATCTAGTATTTCCTCTCTAACCGCACAGTGAAGGTGGTATTAAACGGTCATGCCTCCCAGAACTACCATACGAAGGCGGGTGTCCCTCAAGGCTATATCCTAGGTCTTACGCTCTTTCTGGTGTACATTAATGATCTCCCTGATACCATAAGGTCCCAAATAGGTATGTACGCCCATGAGACCACAGTTTACTCTCGCCTCGATCAAAAATCTAGTGTGGGCGACAAAGCTAACCTTGCAGCCTAGCTTGGAAAGGACCTCCAATCCGTAGTGAACTGGGGTAAGAAATGGCTCGTAAAATTTAATGCTTACTAAAACAAAACTCCTATCAACCATCATAGACAATCGCACCTACCTCCCATTAGCATGGAACAGGCTTGCCTCCCACTGAGTAAAACACTACGCCTCCTTGGTCTCACACTCTCAGCGGACCTCAAGTGGAAAGACTATACCGAATCCATTGCTAAATCCGCTGCTATGAAAGTCGGTTCTCTGTGCAGGTTCAGGAAGTTTTTCCCGTCTGAATCTATCCTGCACATATATAAATCTACCATCCGCCCATGCATTGAATACTGCTGCCATATCTGGTCGGGTGCCCCTGCTATTCTCCTCGGGCTTCTCGGCAAAGTGCAACGGAGAGTCTGTAATGTGATCAATACCGACTTGGCAGACCGCCTGCAGCCTCTCTCTCACCGGCGCGATATGGCTTCCCTGTTTCTCTTCTATAAACACTTTCAAGGCTTCTGCTCCGATTAACTTAGATCACTGGTGCCCCCTAGTTACGAATTTGTACGAGATACTAGATTAGCAACTAGATCCCACCCTTTTACAGGGAAACCAATGCAATGAAACCGCAATTTCTGCTCCAACAGTTTCCTTTCTCGCGCTTCCCGACTGTGGAATTCCCTTCCACATGATTGCTTCCCCGACGGCTACAATCTCCAGGAGTTTAAATGTAAGGTCAATAGACACCTTCTAACACATTAACTCGCATCTATTCTTTCAAACACTCTTCCCATCTACCCGACCCCCAGCGTCCGTATCCTTACCCATCTATCACCCCCCTTCTGACATTTCTTATATCTAACCACTCTTTCTCTTTACCTTTCCCTGTGTAGCCCCATGCGCAATAGTGGCAGTGGAATGCCTTGCTTGGGGTGAAATGATTAAAAAAAAAAAAAGAAAGCTCTCTCGAGAAATTTCCGTCTAAATAAGTTGCTTTTTCTTTTCATAAGTTTGTCACTCTCTCGATCAAAGTTAGGGTTGAATTTATTTCTATGCGGGACTAATGCATAAATTTATATATGCGAATGTTCGTCCACTTCTACCCAAGGGCCAGTTCGATTCGCAGGGGTAGTAATTTTGAAGTGAGTATAAGTCAACCTAAAATCGGATATCTTTTCCATGAATGGTTGTAATTGCAAATGTTGCTTTTATAGTCTGGAAATCTTAATGAAATGCGTTTCTTAATGACACTTTCTGATGTGATATTCTTACGAACCTGACCAGTTTTTCTAACTTCAATGAAAGGATTTTATTCTTACAGTCATCTGAATAACATGAAATGGCTATCAAGTTCCATGCAGGAGGAATTCTTAACACATCGACATTAATATCCGTTGCAACTGCACATGAAGAATTCTGTGTTATCAGTTTTTAAAGGAAACTTGCTACTGAAATATGTACAATCGTTTTCTGTGATGTTTTTAAAAGTGGAGATGCCAAAGTCGATCTCCTGACTACTTAATATAATTTTGGTTTATTTGCCTTTGTTAAATGATTTTTCACACTGGACAAGTCGCGAGAGTGACTCGAGGTAGAGAGTTATAGAGTAAGGGGCATAGTTTAAGTGGATATGTGAGAAAGGTAACGGGTAAACATAGACATGAACAGGTCAAGATTGTACAGATCAAAAAAGCATAAGTGTTGGTACCACAATAATCTATATATATAAAAGGCAATCTGTGGGTCTGTATGTGACTCTTCCCTATGCACGCCTATATTTTTTAAGCTACGCCATTCAAACTTTCTAGGGACACATATCTACAGGGAAGCCAGGTCGACACATACTTTTTGAGTTTAAGTTCAGCGACTTTTTCCTTTCGCACTTTTTGGCCAATGGAGCCGATTGTTTACATTTGCTCCGTAAAATATCTAAGATATAAGATGGTTGCTAAATTACGTCACAGAAATCAAATCACACGTGTCAAATGCGACTAAAATATTTTTTATTAAAAAAAATGAGCCTTTATATTTAATTTTTATTCCGACGTTTTAAAGCTTCATTTGGTCAACAGAAAATGTGAATATTTTCCCCGCAATTTTGAAACAAAAGAAATATTAAAAATATTTTTATATAATTATTTTTAATGGAATTTATCCATTTAATCTTATAAACATTATTGCATCACATCCATTTTTTAATGGAATTTATCCATTTAATCTTATAAACATTATTGCATCACATCCATTTTTTAATGGAATTTATCCATTTAATCTTATAAACATTCTTGCATCACATCCATTTTTTAATGGAATTTATCCATTTAATCCTTATTTTTTAAACAATTCTTGCATCACATCCATTTTTTAATGGAATTTATCCATTTAATCTTATAAACATTATTGCATCACATCCATTTTTTAAACTTTAGCTTGCCCAATACAATTCGTTTCGTATAGGGAAAAAGAAGAAAAACTATATTTTTCTCTTTCTTCCCAATTATCAGCCATATCACGCAATTTCTCGGATTTTACAAGTACATAATAGTGTTAAAAATATTTTTTTTTTACCTATGCTCACATCGCAGATTACAATAAAGAACAACTAAAATACCACTAGTATCAATTTCTCTCACTCCGTTGTATTAAATAAAATATATATATATACCGGCGTGGAAATTAGGTTACATGTGAATAGTTTTTATATTGATACATTTTTTTTTTTTTTGGTTATCGATTTTTATTTTTTTTGTGATTGATGACCAGACACAGTGTTCACACAAGATTAACAAGTTGAACACGAAAATTACATAATGTGATATTGTATTAAGATGATCTTCTAAGCGCAGATGTGGCACAAAGTATGGAGCACCTTGTGAGGAACTAGATCACTACTTAGTTGTAATTGTTCTAAGCTTGCTAGCCATTGTACCATGTAGAAGTGCACTTTTTCTTAACATAGATTTTTTTTTAATCGTGTCACCCCAAGCAAGGCATTCCACTGCCACTATAGCGCAGGGGTTTACATAGAGGGATTGGGTATAGGAAATGTCAGAAGGAGGGTGATAGACGACTTAGGATGTACATAGGGAGAGAGTTGGAGAGAGTGGGTGTGAGTTAGTGCGTTGGGAGGTGTCTATTGACCTTACATTTAAACTCCTGGAGGTTGTAGCCGTCGGGGAAGCAAGCATGCGGTAGGGAATTCCACAGGCGTGAAGTGAGAGAAAAGAAGCTGTTGGAGTGAAAATTGCTGTTATATTTCATCTGTTTCACTGTAAAAGGGTGGGACCTATTTGCCAATCTAGTATCTCGTGCAAATTCACATCTAGGGAGCACCAGTGATTTAAGTTCGTCAGAGCAGAAGCCATGAAAGTATTTATAGAAGAGGCACAGGGAAGCCACGTCACGCCGGAGAGAGATACTGCAGGCGGTCAGCCAAGTCAGTATCAATCACATTACAGATTCTTCGCTGTATTTTGACAAGAACCCCGAGGAGAATAGAAGGGGCACCCGACCAGTTGTGGCAGCAGTACTCAATACACGGGCGGATGGTGGATTTATATAATTGCAGGGTAGATTCAGGTGGAAAGAATTTCCGGGCCCTGCACAGAGAGCCGACTTTCATAGCTGCGGATTTAGCAATGGATTCGACGTAGTCATTCCAAAAGTAAGAGGAACCCAGTGAGGATCAAACGTTTTAGCAAGACAAGTATGAGGATGTGCCCATGTCCCACTGTATTATGCAAGTGAATGCTTTCATAAAAATTAAGTATTAAACAACCGTATTTGTCTATACTACTGAGATGAGGTAGTATTTACGCTATTTCTATTATTCGGGCTATTGTTGTCATTAGTACGATATATCGGCCGTTGTAGACTCCGGCCTTTCTCAGATACTAGGAATTTCGAACCGAACCCTTCATTACGTTTACTTGGGGTATATTATACTCATTTCTTGTGAGAAGTCATGAGTTATCTCCCTTTAACCTAACTCGCTAAGTTACTTGTTCACCACTGCTGTAGCATGGTATTGAACTCACAAGTCGCTGGAACTAACCCACATCTATATTCACCGGGCCATGTCTTTCTGAGGACATCAGTAAGTGAATTTCTGATGTTTCAGTAACCAGTTTTTACCAAAGATCATTTTTGTTGTGGATTCTTGTTGAGAAATCATACAAAATGATAAATGAAAAAACAGATAATGAGATAGAAAATGTAACTTATATTTAACAACAATTACTGGAACACGGGTTAGTCAATTCAGAAATACTAGGAATACTGTTAGTAGAAATCAATATATACAGTCTTGTAGTAAAGAAGTAGCTAACTCCTTACTAACTCTCTTTGACAACCACTGTCGTTCTCTGCATAGGCTAGATTATGTGTACACATCAGGTGAGTCCATTCGTATGTGCAAAAAGGGGTGCTCCCCAATACCCACTCCGTATCTTCTTTTTGGGGTAGGAGCTAGCATTCTTTTCGCTTAGGATCTAATATTCACAACGGCTTACAAAATCTTACTTTTTTTCATCGCGACAACGTTTCTTGCGGATGACGAGCTTGACTATTCACTCCTCCTTTGGTGGTTGATGTGTCTCACTTGTTCACCAGGTTTGAAAGCTTTTCCCGTAACTATAAATACAGGTTGCATAGTCTTCTTTTGAGCGACGTCTGTTGTGAATTTGTTACTACTTGAGAATACATCTTTTTTCAATTCTGAAGTTTATGAGTGTTTTTTGTCTCATATGTTTTAGCTTTTTGGTTTTTCCTTGAAATTTCACATTTACGATAATTTCGCCTTCCAATTTAATCCTTTTATCCTGTTATCGATTTCGTAATTTTTCGAGTGTATAACATGGTCGGCCTGTTCAACTTCCACTATGTCTGTAAATTTATTATTGTTAAGTCCGACCCCGAATCCAATTGAAATTTGGCCTTCTTATTCAATATTTCCAGTTCTACATATTTTCTGGTGTTTTCATTGTTATATTCTACTCTAGCAGATCTTACTGCGCTAGGTTTGTTTTTGTTTCTGCATACCGTTGCTTTGTGGCCAATCTTACCACACGCTCGGTAAATTTTTATATTTGAAAAAAAAAACAATCTTTAAACCAATGCCATCTGTAACATGCAGAAGTGGGGGCTTGTTTTTTATTGGATTCTTGTCTTTAGTTCTTTTGTATCTCTTTTCTTTGTCATTAAAATCTTGTTTTGCTTTTGGGGAGGGTACAAAACTTAAATTGCTTTTTACCTTACGAATGTGCGCGACCCCTGTCTCTTCAGTGTCCTTGCTATCTTTCTTTATACTGGGGCATTTCTGACAATAATCTGACAGTTTTTGTAGTGTTAGACCTGGCTCGTTTTTAAGTTTGGTCAGCATTCGTTTTCTCATTTTGCTGTCTTTAGCAGCAACTAGTCCTTGGACAAATATAAGACATTTGAAGTTGTCTGGGGTTATCTCCAGCAATTTAAAATCGTCACAGATAGATAGATAGATAGATAGATAGATAGATAGATAGATATGAACAGACTGAGATAGATAGATAGATAGATAGATAGATAGATAGATAGATAGATATGAACAGACTGGGATAGATAGATATGAACAGATGAGATTGAGATAGATAGATAGATAGATAGATAGATAGATAGATAGATATGAACAGACTGAGATAGATAGATAGATAGATAGATAGATAGATAGATAGATAGATAGATAGATAGATAGATAGATAGATAGATAGATGTCAAGTCCGTGAATGGCAAGGACAATGCAGCAAGATCTACTTCATATAAAATATTAAGTGTTATATCAATGGATGTTATCCAGAACGATATGATATTTCTAAAAAGAAAATTCAACACATCATTCAAATTGGTTATAAATTATATTTCACTTCTATGCCGTAAATTAGCTTATTTCATGAAACCACACTATATTCGTTTTATTCGGTATAAATATTTTCCCGGAATAAACATTTCTTTAAAATAAAATGGAAAGTAACTAACATGATTTAAACAGAGACCTTAGCGTTTTTTTTCAGTTTGGGAATCCGTAAGCCGGTCGAAAAGAGGTGATCATTCTTGGATAGTGACGAGAAACTCATTAAACACCTGCTCACATGCTCATGAATAAGTATATACATTTAACCCTACATATTAACACAATCACGTATACTTATTTATATCCACATACGCATATAGCTTACGGCCATATCCCGTTGAATACACCGGTTCTCGCGCGATCACCGAAGTTAGACAACATTGAGACTGGTTATTACTTAGATGGGTGACCGCTTGGGAATCCCAGGGGCTGTAAGCGTTTAGTGACGGATGTGCATTGTGGTGCAGTGGATATCGGCTCGGAAAGAGAAATCGGTGAGCCGAGTTCGAATTCCACTTGAATACCCTGCATTTACTTAAGCACTAGTAACCTTTGAGAAAGGTATTAATCCGTCCCTTCCCTCCGGTTATGGGTTAAATAACAAGGGTAGGCTTTGGGGAGCCAGCCCTTAAAATCAAATCCCAATGAATCTTGATACTCGAAAAGAAAAAGTATTACTTGACACAAAACTTATATAATAACAACAATAATTTGTTGAAAGAAAAAAGGTATTGCCAGCAATAAATAAATAAAATTTAGTTGGCAATAAATGACCCGCCAAGGTTGATATGCAATAAAAACAAAACAACATACATCCACATATGTACATACAAATGCACCTGTGTTTATACTTACAAATAGCAACAGACACACATCCATCCATGCTCACATATAAATCTTGCGTATCTAATTAAATAAATATCAATTAGATTCATGTAACGGTATTTACTATCACTTTTTTAATAACGCTGCACGATCTTCCTTACGCTGATACTCGTAGTTTCCTTTCTCTCATAATGAACTAAGCTTAATATATCAGAGAGATTACAGAAATGTTTAGGTTTCTGTATTAGTCTTGTAAGTTATTGACAATCAAATATTGAATGGAACAATAATACTGAAGATTATCTTCTTAACGTAGTGTCTGATCTGTAGGAGGACTAATTAAAACTGAAAGGAGAAAGAAAAAGTAACGGTAACAATTTGATCAGACCGTAATTTCATGGGAGAAACAGATTCGCATCCATCTGGAGTTAAGTTTACATTTGTCGCATCTTTTTAGTGTTTGCTTCAGTGCCGTTATATGTCTTAGAATAATTTGGTCTCACTTTGTTTGCTCATAAAATAAACACTAGACTTTTTTTCTGAACATGATGTTTAACTTACTTTTCCAAACATATATACAAACGATTATCAAAAAGCGTCGGGACTGGTTCTAAAAAAAATAAAACTATAACACATTCAGCATTTAATCACCTTCGAAGTACTTTGCTACTGAAGCAACGCATTTTTTCCAGCGTCGTTTTCATAGTGACACTGCAGTGATTCCTTGTTTAGAATAGCGTCGCATTCTCCTCGCCTACTCCGACAACTTGAAATCATGTTCATTTTAAGTAAGATTTGATTTTTGAGAAGCACAATGTCACAAAATGTGGTTGTTAAATCTGGAGAAGGTTATACTTGACCAAAAACTGATGTACAAGCCACAGGCACTTATGGAAGCGCTGTGGTGTAGGGAGACGACCATATTCTAAACACTTTCCTTCAAAGCACAGTTATAATCAACGGAAGTGACCATGAAATTTATAAATTAGTGTGTATGAGCAACAGATTTCGGGGTCTGTCTACACCAAGCGGCTTCACTCTGCGGATTTCAACTCCGTTATCATATCAAAAATCTACATGCATTCTTCTTCTTCCTCTTCTTCTTCTTCTTCTTCTTCTTCTTCATTTTCTTCTTCTTCCTCTTCTTCTTCTTCATTTTCTTCTTCCTCTTCTTCTTCTTCATTTTCTTCTTCTTCATTTTCTTCTTCTTCTTCTTCTTCCTCTTCTTCTTCTTCATTTACTTCTTCCTCTTCTTCTTCTTCATTTTCTTCCTCTTCTTCTTCATTTTCTTCTTCATTTTCTTCTTCCTCTTCTTCTTCTTCATTTTCTTCTTCCTCCTCCTCTTCTTCTTCTTCATTTGCTTCTTTTTCTTCTTCTTCTTCTTCTTCTTCTCCATTTTCTTCTTCTTCCTCTTCTTCTTCTTCATTTTCTTCTTCTTCCTCTTCTTCTTCTTCATTTTCTTCTTCTTCTTCTTATTCATTTTCTTCTTCTTTGCGCCATTTCCATTTAGAAGGCCCTTGATCATGGACTTCGAAGTATCCTTATACCTAATTGCGATTAACAATTTTTCTCTTGATCAGTCAGTTAAGTGCCATACGTGATACACGCTTGAGCGATGATGTCTCGAAAGAGACATGACTGACTGAGCAGAAGATTATCCCGCAGTCGATTGCCATTGCTTTCTGCGGTAGACTGGTTGCCAGCCAAGGCTATAGACCCAATCTGTTCTGTTATTTGACTCATAGCTAGAGGGGGAGAGATGTATTATATTTTTAAGTAGTAATTAATGGGGGATCAATTTATTACTTCATAAGAATACAAACATTATCCCCCAATTTAAGCCCAGTAGGCTTTAATCATGTTTTCAACTATTGCATTCAGTCAGTCAATTAAGTGCCATACGTGATACACGCTTTGGGCGATCATGTCTCGAAAGAGACATAACTGACTGGGGAGTAGCTTATCCCGAAGTAGGTTGCCATTGCTTTCTGCGTTAGAAAGGTTGCCAGCCAAGGCTATAGAACCCAATCTGTCCTGTTATTTAACCCATAACTGGAGAGAAGTAACGGAATAATACCTTTCCCAAGGGTATTTGCGTGTAACTTAATGCAGAGATTTCAAAATGGAATGCGAACTCAGATCCCCGATTTGTCGTTGCTGCTTCGCCATTCACTTGCTATAGTCCATCAAGTGTTTCTCGTATTATTTTTGCTTATTTTTTTTTCATTATCCATCGTATGAGTATTAAATTCTCCAAGCCCTTCTTCTTTATTATGTGTCCCAGAAACTTCAGCTATCTTCCTGATATGTAGCAAAAGTTTCCTTTTCGTTTGCATCCTCTCCTAAACCTTGTCGTTGTTCACATGTTCGGTCCATGGTATCCTCAGCATCCTTCTGTAGAATCAAATTTCTATAGCTCCCAAACTCTCTTTCATGTCGCTGCTATATAGGAGGACAGATATTGCATAACAACCCGTGTTTATCTTTGTTTCCAACAAAATCTTCTTGTCTCTCAATACTCTGCTTGGCTTTTGAAATGCGTCTTTACCCATTGTCACGAGCGGGGCAAAGCTTCGAAAGATACCCGAAACTTTATCAGAAAACCCCAGCTGCTGCGTCATAATAATTTTTTTTTTCTCGTTGGATATTTTATACCGATGAAATTACGGTCTGATCAAATTGTTACTGTTACTTTTTCTTTCTCCTTTCAGTTTTAATTAGTCCTCCTACAGATCAGACACTACGTTAAGAAGATAATCTTCAGCATTGTTCTATTCAATATTTGATTGTCAATAACTTACAAGACTAATACAGAAACCTAAACATTTCTGGTTCAGGGGTGTGGTTCGGGTATAAATAAGAATTCAGACAAAAATTTGGTTAACCGAAAAAAACAAAAAAATAAAGGTGTCAGCGATTCTTCAATATCATTGATAAAAAAAAAACGACCGTAACAACAACGAAGCAATTTCATTCATAACTTGAAGGAAATATATTTTGAAATTCAATGTTTACAATACAGAAAAAGAAGAAATGTATCGAGATCAATATCTCAGACAGTTTGTTTCATATCCGGTTGAATTAATGTTCACTTACGGAATAAAGTTGTTGAGAGCGTTATCTCAGGCAATTATTTTATATGCAAATGAATTTATGTTCACTTGGAAGATAAAGTCATTTCAATATAGAAGGCGATATTTTATGAAAGGAAATTATTTGTACTTAACTTTTTGTCCATTAGCTAAGATCCGTCTTCTTCATTTAGCAGAGCGCGTCTTCTATTTTGCTTTTGTTTTGCGTTGCCAGGGATATGAGCGTTTCTAAGACAGTTTTACTTAGTTACCATGGTTACGAGCGTCTTTAAGACTTTTTTCTTTGTTGTCATGAATATTCTCGTCACACTTCATTCGGTATCTCTCTACTATGAGCGATTCTTGTGGCTTGTATTAAAAATAAAGTAGAACTCGATTGTTGAGAACGGAAGCCATACGGACGTTTATACTTGGAATCGAAAAAAAAACAGTTGATATTTCTTGTACACAATGAGAAAAGAAGATATGGGGAATTTGACACCCACAGGGCATATGGACGACAAGACTGACAGCGGAACGAAGTGAATAACCTACTGTAAATCGTTAGAAGGAAATTATTTCTACTTATCTTTTTGCCTGTTAGATAGGAATCATCATTTCGCAGAACATCTGTTTTGTTTTTGTTTACGTTGCCAAGGAAATGAGCGTTTCTAAGACACTTCTACTTAGTTACGAGCGTCTTTAAGACTCTTTTTTTTTCTTTTTTTTTTTTTGCCATGAATATTCTCGTCGAACGGATCCCAATGCCGCACTTCCCATCCTGTGTCAGAACACTTTGAAGGAATTTAAATTTTGGCATTTACTTGATTTATATATCCCTAACTGTAGTAGGCATTTGAGGCTATTCTTTGGACTGATGACCATGCATTCGGTTTTCTTGTAGTTTATAGACCTCGTAAAATGGATATCTCGCTGCCGAGCTTGAAAAGTACCTCCAATCCGTGGCGAACTGGGGTAAGAAATAGCTGGTGATTTTTAATGCTTCCAAGACGAAGCTACTATCCATTAACCACCACAGACAATCGCTCCTAACCCCCATTAACATGGATCAGTATAGTCTCTCTGAAAGTAAAGCACTGCGCCTCCTCGTGTTAACTCTCACAACAGATCTCAAATGGAATGACTATATAGAATCCAAGCTAAATTCCGCTGCTAAGAAGGTCGGTTCTCTGTGTAGGGCCAGAAAGTTTTTTCCCATCTGAGACAATCCTGCTATCCACCTGGGGGTCCTTGAGAAAATCCAACGGAGAATCTGTAATGTGTCGATCCCGACTTGGCAGCTCAGATACAATCACTTTCTCACCGGCACAATGTGGCTTCCCTGTGTCTTTTCTACAAATACTTTCACGGCAGTTGCTCCGATGAACATAGCTTGGAGCGATATGATTATAAAAGAAAAACATTCTGTAATACTATAATGTGGATATAAAGTGGGGGATCAATTCTAGGTTACAATCAAAATATAAATTGATCCCACACTTTATGGCCACATTCATGCTTCTCTTACCATCCGCCTGTGCATTGAATACTGCTGCCATATCTGGTCGGGTGCTCCTGCTATCCACCTAGGGGTCCTTGACAAAATCCAACGGAGAATCTGGAATGTGATAGATCCCGAATTGGCAGCTTGAATACTGTCACTTTCTCACCGGCGCAACGTGGCTTCTCTGTGTCTCTTCTACAAATACTTTCACACTCTTCTGCTCCGATGAACTTAGCTCACGTGTGCCCTCTTTATATGAATTTACTCGAGCAACAAGATTAGCAACTAGGTCCCACCATTTTATTGTGAAACCAATAAAATGTAAACGCAAATTCTACTCCAAGAGCTTCTTTTCTTGCACTTCCAGCCTGTGGAATTCCTTTCCGTTTACTTGCTTCCCCGACAGCTACAATCTTCAAGAATTTAAATGTAAAGTCAAAAGTTATCTCCTATTTCACTAACCTGCATCCACTCTACCTCAGTATTCTCATCTTTCTCTTACCCACACCCACTAAAACCTGTCACTCTTTCTCATAACTTTCCCCCTGTGTAACCCCTTCTAAAACAGAAGCAGTAAAATGCATTGCTTGAGGCGATATGATCCTAAAAAAAATTATCCCTGGTTACCCAGGTCTGTCTGTGGCAAGCGGCCTCATTTTCTAGTCAGGTGCCTTTACACATTTTTATCACTTGAGACAAAAAAATTCGATTTGACTCAAACGTATCAGGCAGAGTGTGAGCTTGAGTTTTTTTTAACGGCGTATCAACCCATTTTGGGTTATTTAATGCCACAAAGTTGGGATTTTAATGTATTTTTCAATGTTCGGTTATAGTGAGAAGGTTGATTTAGTCAAACCTTGATAATGTTTTTGTTGTTTTTGTTTTAGAAAACTGAAGTTGTTTTCTAGTTTTATATTCAAAAATGTATTGCTGGTCATAATTTTTATCCTTCAAAAATATATTATGGCAATATTTTTTTTCCTTCAAAAATATATTGTTGGTAATATTTTTCCTTAAAAAATGTTTATTTTTCTATAAAAGTCTATTTTTATACTTTCATAGTGTTTTGACCACAGTTTGGGAGTCCATAGTTAGACCACAGTTTGAGGGTCCATTTGCCCATTTTTATGTATATATTTCTATAAAAGTGCATTTTTATATTTTCATAGTGTTTTGACCCTATTTTGAAGGTTAACTATGTGCCCTATCGGGTGCTACCACTCTAGGATAGGGTAGTAACAGGGTAGCAACAGCAATTAAGAGGTGGTTCCATGCTCCTCACAGCCTCCCATTCAGAAGTCTTGCTGCCTGATGCAGTTTACCGTCATACCCAGGAACTATTGGGCAGAGACTGACCTGCACTAATTTAGAATTAGGTCGGTACATTTTCAAAAAATTTTTCTATTATTTAAATTCCAAGGAAGGCAATAAAAACCTCTAAGTCACAACTGTAAAAAATTTTTCAAAAGAAAAAACGTTTTTAACGAGAGACAACAAGAAGGGTTCAAGCAGACAGGTGATAATGATTGCGTTAATTTCTTTTTAACAACCGAAGTTACGTTTACAAGGGGAGAAGTATGACAGAACAAACTGTCAACATATAACTAACGGTTATAAAATGATGAGACCTAACCGGCAGTCAGTAAGTTAAGCGCCAGACATGATACACACTAGGGCGATCATGTCTCGAAAGAGCCATAGCTAGAGGGGAAAGAGATGTATTATATTATTAAGTAGTAATTAGTGAGGGATCAGTTTACTACTTCATAACAATATAAAACTGATCCCTCACTTTATTCCCAATAGAAGCCTTAATCATGTTTTCAACTATTATATTCAATTAGTTAAGTGCCACACATTATACACGCTTGGGTGATCATGTCTCTTTCGAAAAATGATTGACTGGCCAGAAGTTTATCCTGCAGTCGGTTGCCATTACTTTCTGTGGTAGACTGGTTGCCAGCCAAGGCTATAGAACCCAATCTGTCTTGTTATTTAACTCGTAGCTGGGGGGGAATAAATAGATTATATTACGTTATTATATTGTATAATTAGTGAGGGATCAGTTTATTACTTCCTAACAACCAAACACCTATCCCCCACTTTATGCCCAGTAAAAGTTTTAATTATGTTTTTAACTATTATGTTTAATTAGTTAAGTGTCATACGTGATACACGCTTTGGGCGATCATGTCTCGAAAAAGCCTTTACTGACTGTGCAGAAGATTATCCCACAGCATGTTGACATTACTTTCTGTGGTATACTTGTTGACAGTCAAGGCTATAGAACCTAGCCTGTCCTGTAATTTAACCCATAACTGTTAGGGAAGGGATGGATTAACACCTTTTCCAAAGGTATTTACGTTTAAGTGAAAACAAGGAATTCAACTGGAATTCGGACTCGGCTCCCCGGTTGGTCGTTCCGAGTCGATATCCACTGCAACGCACATCCTCCGTAGTAGCCAGATTATTTAGCTGCTTTCAAAGTTACATCTTTGTCTTTTCTGTTTATATCAAAAGGTTTCTGTCGCTGTTTTCTTGTGCCTGTTTTCTGTGCACCATTTTCAAATTTTGGATAGTATACACTTCCATATTGGCACACGTCGTACCAAAAGTATTAACTTTCTTGCTGTGTTTTTTTGATCCGTATTTTTAACCGATGCTCATCCAATAAACAAGACCAATTTCGTTGGTTCTATTTTCAGGGTCATGTATTTGAAATCCTTTCCTTTATTTATCATGACTAGAAAATATATGTATTTTATATCTATGCTAGGTTTACCTGTCGCATGATCTCGGAGAAAAAATTGTTGATTTAGTCAAAGACTTTTTTTCATTAATGACTAATATTGCGACTTCATAATATATAGTTCACTGTAAACATTTACTTAGCCACGGCTGATCTCGGAGAGAAAAAATTGTTGATTAAGTTAAAGGTATATTTTTCATTAATGACTAATATTGCGACTTCATAATATATAGTTCACTGTAATCACTTACTTAACCACGGCTGATCTCGGAGAGAAAATTGTTGATTAAGTTAAAGGTATATTTTTCATTAATGACTAATATTGTGGCTTCATAACATATAGTTCACTGTAATCATTTACTTAGCCACGCCGATCTCGGAGAGAAAAAATTGTTGATTAAGTCAAAGGTATATTTTTCATTAATGACTAATATTGTGGCTTCATAACATATAGTTCACTGTAATCACTTACTTAGCCACGGCTGATCTCGGAGAGAAAAAATTGTTGATTAAGTTAAAGGTATATTTTTCATTAAAGACTAATATTGTGGCTTCATAACATATAGTTCACTGTAATCATTTACTTAGCCACGGCTGATCTCGGAGAGAAAAAATTGTTGATTAAGTTAAAAGTATATTTTTCATTAATGACTAATATTGCGACTTCATAATATATAGTTCACTGTAATCATTTACTTAGCCACGGCTGATCTCGGAGAGAAAAAATTATTGATTAAGTCAAAGGTATATTTTTCATTAATGACTAATATTGCGACTTCATAATATATAGTTCACTGTAATCATTTACTTTAGCCACGGCTGATCTCGGAGAGAAAATTGTTGATTAAGTCAAAGGTATATTTTTCATTAATGACTAATATTGCGACTTCATAATATATAGTTCACTGTAATCATTTACTTAGCCACGGCTGATCTCGAGAGAAAATTGTTGATTAAGTCAAAGGTATATTTTTCTATTAATGACTAATATTGCGACTTCATAATATATAGTTCACTGTAATCATTTACTTAGCCACGGCTGATCTCGGAGAGAAAAAATTGTTGATTAAGTCAAAGGTATATTTTTCATTAATGACTAATATTGCGACTTCATAATATATAGTTCACTGTAATCATTTACTTAGCCACGGCTGATCTCGGAGAGAAAAAATTGTTGATTAAGTCAAAGGTATATTTTTCATTAATGACTAATATTGCGACTTCATAATATATAGTTCACTGTAATCATTTACTTAGCCACGGCTGATCTCGGAGAGAAAAAATTGTTGATTAAGTCAAAGGTATATTTTTCATTAATGACTAATATTGCGACTTCATAATATATAGTTCACTGTAATCATTTACTTAGCCACGGCTGATCTCGGAGAGAAAAAATTGTTGATTAAGTCAAAGGTATATTTTTCATTAATGACTAATATTGCGACTTCATAATATATAGTTCACTGTAATCATTTACTTAGCCACGGCTGATCTCGGAGAGAAAAAATTGTTGATTAAGTTAAAGGTATATTTTTCATTAAAGACTAATATTGTGGCTTCATAACATATAGTTCACTGTAATCATTTACTTAGCCACGGCTGATCTCGGAGAGAAGAAATTGTTGATTAAGTTAAAAGTATATTTTTTATTAATGACTAATATTGCGACTTCATAATATATAGTTCACTGTAATCACTTACTTAACCACGGCTGATCTCGGAGAGAAAAAATTGTTGATTAAGTTAAAGGTATATTTTTCATTAAAGACTAATATTGTGGCTTCATAACATATAGTTCACTGTAATCACTTACTTAACCACGTAGCTGATCTCGGGAGAGAAAAAATTGTTGATTAAGTTAAAGGTATATTTTTCATTAAAGACTAATATTGTGGCTTCATAACATATAGTTCACTGTAATCATTTACTTAGCCACGGCTGATCTCGGAGAGAAAAAATTGTTGATTAAGTCAAAGGTATATTTTTCATTAATGACTAATATTGCGACTTCATAATATATAGTTCACTGTAATCATTTACTTAGCCACGGCTGATCTCGGAGAGAAAAAATTGTTGATTAAGTCAAAGGTATATTTTTCATTAATGACTAATATTGCGACTTCATAATATATAGTTCACTGTAATTTATTTATTTAGCCACGGCTGATCTCGGAGAGAAAAAATTGTTGATTAAGTCAAAGGTATATTTTTCATTAATGACTAATATTGCGACTTCATAATATATAGTTCACTGTAATCATTTACTTAGCCACGGCTGATCTCGGAGAGAAAAAATTGTTGATTAAGTAAAAGGTATATTTTTCATTAAAGACTAATATTGTGGCTTCATAACATATAGTTCACTGTAATCATTTACTTAGCCACGGCTGATCTCGAGAGAAAAAATTGTTGATTAAGTTAAAAGTATATTTTTCATTAATGACTAATATTGCGACTTCATAATATATAGTTCACTGTAATCACTTACTTAACCACGGCTGATCTCGGAGAGAAAAAATTGTTGATTAAGTTAAAGGTATATTTTTCATTAAAGACTAATATTGTGGCTTCATAACATATAGTTCACTGTAATCATTTACTTAGCCACGGCTGATCTCGGAGAGAAAAAATTGTTGATTAAGTCAAAGGTATATTTTTCATTAATGACTAATATTGCGACTTCATAATATATAGTTCACTGTAATCATTTACTTAGCCACGGCTGATCTCGGAGAGAAAAAATTGTTGATTAAGTCAAAGGTATATTTTTCATTAATGACTAATATTGCGACTTCATAATATATAGTTCACTGTAATCATTTACTTAGCCACGGCTGATCTCGGAGAGAAAAAATTGTTGATTAAGTCAAAGGTATATTTTTCATTAATGACTAATATTGCGACTTCATAATATATAGTTCACTGTAATCATTTACTTAGCCACGGCTGATCTCGGAGAGAAAAAATTGTTGATTAAGTTAAAGGTATATTTTTCATTAATGACTAATATTGTGGCTTCATAACATATAGTTCACTGTAATCATTTACTTAGCCACAGTAAAGTTTAAATTATTTATCCGGGTTGCATGTGGACTTCTTTCAGAAGGTTCCTGATCCTGAAACAGCTACTAAAATTAACCAAAATATTTACATACTGTATTCCTTAGGTGCCTGGGCGATCATGTTTTTTTTTTCGATTCATGGTTGACTTGGCAGAAGAATTCGCAGATTTGGCTACCGTTACTTTTTGCTGTAGACTGGTTGCCAACCAAAGCTAGAGGACCCAGTCTACTCTGGTTTTTAAAAAGGAGCTGGAATGAAAAGAAATGGATTCATGCCATTATCGAAATAATTTGCTTCTAAATAAATATGAACTACCCACCAGAGAAATTCGCAACACTAAATTAATTAAAGGAAGAAAGTAGTATCTATCTATCTAAACTTATTTATAAATGGAACTTTGTCCGTGTTTGTATGTCTGTGTGTCTGTGTCCGTTACCTATAGACTCCGAAACGGATGAACAGATTTTCTTGAAAATTTACACAGTTGTAATATAAGCGTCTGCGGGTGTTCTTAGCTAGGTTTTATGTCGAGGAGCACCCGATAAATATCGAAAATCGAAAAAATCGGATTATAGAAGGAGTTGTCCGACTTTAATCAAATTTGATACACTCATACACAAAGACATAAGAAACGATATTCAGAAGTTTCAAGGATGCAGTTCTTACAATAGTGCAGAAAATCGATGATATATATATATATATATATATATATATAAGTCAAGATGTTTGTGTGTGTGCCTGTATATCTGCCTGTATGTCTGTATTTTTCAGCCCTTTTATTTTAGTTTTTGCTTCGGGTTTGGCTCTAAGTAGGTATAATTGTAGTTCTTAGTCTCAGCCATGATACCATTTACTCAGAGGACTTATTTAGCCTTCAAAATTCAGTTTGCGATGAAAAGAACTTATTTGAAAATGAAAACAACTGGAAACAACTATTGCTTTTTAGTCTTTCGTGCCAACGTCTAAAGAGTCTGAGCTCCAGGACCATGGATTAGTTTTAAAGATTTCATTACACCCGAGCAACGCTGGGCTATACTGCTAGTATACATATATATATATATATATATATATATATATGCGATTGGTAAATTGTTGCAATTATTTTATTATTTCAAATATTCTTTAGGCTGAGTCTGAGTTCCATGAGCATGGATTAGTTTTAAAGCTTTCATTACACCCGAGCAACGCCGGGCTATACTGCTAGTTTTAAAATATATGCCCAAAAAACATTTCTTAGAATTTTACCTCATTTTCAGTGTTATTTTTCGCAACTTTCTGAAACGGAAGAAAGCATCCAATTAAGAAAAGCAAGTTTATACTTTTCGTATTTTTTTTTTTTTTTGCGGGGAGGGGGGAGTCTCATTAAGAACTAAATTGCGAATGAGGCTTTTCACACGATCAGAAGAAAGCCACTGTTCTCTTGCACTCCATGGCTGTCCTCTTTCTAGAACTTTTCCTGGAATCATTTCGAAATTCATTTCTCATACAGGTAAGTCGACTGGGAAAAAAAAGGAAAAAATAAATAATAAATTAAATTGACAGCCATCATTCTGAAACTTTCTCTGAATTTCTGCTGGCAAATTTCACTCCGACATTTTTCTTCATGCATACTACGTTCTGACAATATATGAAAATACAATCCAACATGCATTATGATATACATATATCCTGAATCGTATATATATATATATATATAGTTGATTGTATAGAGATGACGGTCTGATGACAGTGCCAAACAACAGAAACTTAGTCATACTGAATGAAAGAACATATATTATGACTAAGTGTAACCATACGATAAAATACCTATTTGGATCCTACAACCATTGATGGAAATGTTATTATTTCTTTTAATTTTCAAAATTCTGCGTTCACAAAATCCCCGTTACATGAGCGTTCTTAAAAAAACGGTGAAATCAGTTATTGCAAATCGCCTAAAGACACCAGATAGTAGAAACCTAGGTTGCGTAATAATTACAAATGAAAAATATTCAACCGTTCTGCAATATAGTTGTTATGAACACTTTTTAATACAACTGTGTACTAGTTTAATTTTATTATGACCAAAAACATAGTAATTAAATAATCACTGTATATATATATATATATATATATATATATATATATATATTATCCTATGTTTTAGGTACGACTCAGAGTTTCATGCCTTATGTAATTATCAGGTGCGTATTATGAACTGAGCTTTTCTCGATTTGAATTCATTATGAGTGTTCCTTGATTTAAGAGCGTTATACATCGTAAATCAGATGTAGGAATATTTTAATTTTTTTATTATCATATCGCAAGACATTTTACTGCTACTGTTTTGCAGGGGGTTACATAGGAGGAAAGTTAGGAGAAAGAGTTACATGTTATAGGGGGTCACTGGACTTGGGCAAGAGAAGGATGAGTATAGTGATGAGAGTGGAGTGGACAGAGAAAGGATCATGAGAGAGAGAGAGAGAGAGAGAGAGAATGCAAGTTAGTGAGATAGGAGATGACTATTGACTTTACATTTAAATTCTTGGAAATTGTAGCTGTCGGGGAAGCAAGTAAACGGAAAGGAATTCCACAGGCGGGAAGTGCGAGAAAAGAAGCTCTTGGAGTAGAATTTGCATTTACATTTTATTGGTTTCACAATAAAATGGTGGGACCTAGTTGCTAATCTTGTTGCTCGAGTAAATTTATATAAAGAGGGCACAAGTGAGCTAAGTTCATCAGAGCAGAAGAGTGTGAAAGTATTTATAGAAGAGACACAGGGAAGCCACATTGCTTCGGTGAGAAAGTGACTGTATCCGAGTTGCCAAGTCGAAATCGATCACATTACAGATAGTCCGTTGGATTTTGTCAAGGACCAGTAGGTGGATAGAAGGAGCACTCGACCAGATATGGCAACAGGATTCAATGCACGGGCGGATGGTAAATTTGTATATGTGCAGGATTGTCTTAGACAGGAAAAACTTCCTGGCCCTACACAGAGAAACGACCTTCTTAGCAGCGGATTTAGCTATGGATTCTATATAGACATTCCACTTGAGGTCTGTTGTGAGAGTTGACCCGAGGAGGCGCAGTGCTTTACTTTCAGAGAGACTATACTGATCCATGCTAATGGGGGTTAGGAGCGATTGTCTGTGGTGGTTAATGGATAGCAGCTTCGTTTTGGAAGGATTGAAAGTCACGAGCCATTTCTTACCTCAGTTCACCATGGATTGGAGATCCTTTTCAAGCTCAGCAGCGAGGTTTAGGTTAGTTAATGTGTATTTTCACACACACACACACACACACACATATATATATACATATATACATATATATATATGTGCGTGTGTGTGTGTGTGATTTAAGTTTTTATAAAATTCTACGCAATATATGAGAATTCGTAAAAAGGCTTTTTCCAAATTGAGCAGTTATTTGTATATATCTGTCAATTAAGTGCCATACGTGATTGGGCGATCATGTCTCTTTCGAGACATGACTGACTGTGCAGAAGATTACACCGCAGTAGGCCTTCTGCGGTAGATTAGTTCCCAACCAACGCTATAGAACCCATTCTGTCCTATTATTTAACTCATAACCGGAGGGTAGTGATGGATTAATACCTTACCCGAGGGTATTTACGCGTAAGTGAATGCAAGGAATTCAACTTGAATTCGAACTCGTCTCCCCGATATCCTCGTTCCAAGCCGACATCCACTGCACCACAACGCACATACGTATACATATTAATCTGCTGAATTCGAAATCATATCCAAACTTTTCAGTCGATCTTTTCAGCATTCCTCCTTCTGATATATTTAATCTGCGTTTACCAACTACCAATTACGAGTCTAAACTAAGTGAAATTTCTGTTCGAGATCATTGAATCCCCAGAGGTCATGATGGCATTTCCAACCAATTGAGGACAAATCGACTGAAGTATTGTGTTAAACTTTTTCTGTGCTCTTAAGCAGTCGAGAGGATGAAATCCAATTCAATCCTCGAAGTTGCCGGATATTATTATAAGTAGAATCAGTTAACTACAGAAGATAATGTGGATCGATGAGAGGATTTCGTGTGCCAAATAATAGTGCCCTTGAAGAATGATGTTGAAACTTGAGCTATGAAAATATATTTGCAATTCATTTGAGAGTTACAGACACTACATTGACTGTTTCTCAACATCCTTCAGGCGAATTAAAGCGGCTCGAAAGATATTATTTGGTAATAGCTTTTGGTAATGTCAAACGCTTAAAATACAGTAAGAAAAGCTCGCCCGGTTCACACTCCTCTCCGGTTTTTCGAAGAAGTTTCCTTGTTTTCTTTTAATGATTGAGATTTCGGCCGCTTTTTCTAAATTCTACACATTGTATTTAATCTCAGTAATTCCTTGCGTTTTAAAGGCATAATCGCCTTGCTTGGGAGTGAATTTATTTAAAAAATATAGAATTGTAGGCAGTTCGAAATTTACAGTGACAAATTGATAATATTTTTTACGTCTTCTTATAGTTTAGATATAAATATTTGTTAATTATTTAGAAATTGCGTATAATATATATATATATATATATATATATATATATAGGAAAGAATATTGAATAGTTTTGAGTTTTAGTTCTACATACACACGCATTTAAAAAAAAAAGAAAAATACTGAATTTTAAAATTAAATACACACAAGCTAGGGTTAAATAGGGACTTAGGTGTTTTGAATCTTTACAAATATTTCAATAGCTAAACTTTTTTAGATACATTCAAAAAAATTTTTTATCTAAAACAAATTTATAAGCATTATTAAAGATAGGTTTACGTTTACAAATATTTTTTTTTAATCTGTCGCTTTCAACGTCACTTGATGTAAAAACAAAAGCTCTCTCCACAAACGCGTCACGTGATGTAAACAAACGCGTCACGTGATGTAAACAAACTCTTCACAGACGCTGTCGCGAGATCTCGCGAAATACGTTTCTAATTCAAATTTTAAAATCATTTGTTTCTGATGAAGGACCGAGGGCGGTCTGAAATATAAGATATAATAATAGAAATAAACAAATACTGTCAAAGAAACACATTTTTAAAATCAAAACCTTTTAATATTTAATATTCTTTCCTATACATATTAAGACAGTATACGTGGAACATCACCATGTTATATATATATATATATATATATATATATATATATATTTGTGTATATATATATTTATATATATATATATATATATATTAAACACGTATAAAACGATAGGGACAAGTTAGTCTTGCAGGTTTTCTTTTGTATTTTCTCATATTTTATAATGAGGCTTTTTATTTTCAAATTATATTTATGCAAATATTGTCTATCTGTTAAACGAGTACTTTCGAACTTTATCGTTCATCATCAGGGTCAAATTTTACGGTTTTACAATTTTAAACATGAACAATTGTCTTGTAGCAGAAAACGTGTCACGACATTTTGAAGAACTAAATAAGCGTTAAGAATTTTTTTTTAATTCAAGGGAAGTAATAATGTGATAACGTGCAAACGTGAAAATATGTGATCACGTGGAGGCGTGAATTATTTGATAACATCGAATATTTAGAGTTGTAAAAACATTTTAAATATCATAGAAATACATAAGGGAATTGAAAATTCAAGGAAAGTAACTATGTAAATTATCTAATTACAAGAATTATTTACCTTAATTATATTTCAAATATACTATCAAAACACATTTAAGTATGTGTCCAGAAACTTGGTAATCTGTGCGATATAAATAAGTTTACATATATATATATATATATATATATATATATATATATATATTTATATATATATATATATATATATATATAAACTTATTTATAAATGGAAATTTGTCTCTGTGTGTGTATTTGTGTGTGTGTGTGTCCATTACCTATAGACTCCGAAACGGCTGTACCGAGTTTCTTGAAAATTTAAACAGTTGTACTATAAGCGTCTACGAGTGTTCTTGGCTAGGTTTTGTGTCGAGGTACCTCCGATAAATATCGAAAATCGATAATCCAAAAAATATGTTTATCGAAGGAGTGGTCCGATTTTAATCAAGTTTGATACACATAGACGATATTCATAAATTTCAAGGTTGCAGTTCTTACAATAGTGCAGAAAATCGATAATATATAGATATAAAAGGCAAGATGTTTGTGTGTGCGTCTGTTTATCTGCCTGTATGTCTGTATTTTTTTCAGACCTGTTATTTTAGTTTTTGCTTCGGGTTTGGCTCTAAGTAGGTATAATTGTAGTTATACCATTTACTCAGAGGGCATATTTAGCCTTCAAAATTCAGTTTACGACGAAAAAAACATATTTGATATTGATAACAGGAAATCAAAATTTGACTTACATCCATTCATTTTTCTTTCAGTCTACGGTTTCGCTTTAACTGGAAACAACTATTGCTTTTTAGTCTTTCGTACCAACGTCCAAAGAGTCTGAGCTCCAGGACCATGGATTAGTTTTAAAGCTTTCATTACACCCGAGCAACGTCGGCCTATATTGCTAGTATATAATATATATATATATATATATATATATATATATGCGATTAGAAAATTGTCGCAATTATTTTATTAGACTTACAACGAAAATTTACCTGACTAATTCCGTAGTGTTGCGTTCTGTGAATTATCTTTTGTGATTTTTCTTTTACGCACGCCCTAAGATGTCGCCTAACCACCCAGTTTCGGCAAGGAGCCTAAGCAGCAAAAATATATATATTTTTTTTTTTTAATTTTTGTCTGTTACTAGTGTCCCTGTATCTATTTTAATATTTTCAAAAATTCTACCTATGTACGCGTAAAAGAAAATGATAAAAAAATTATCCAAATGTTAGGGAATTTTTGTCTTTATTTTCACCTGAAATTAAAGCCAAAATACGATGTTTAGAACGGCTCATGATTAAAAATAATAGTTAATTGTCTCTTATATTTGACAGTATATGTTTAGAAAATTATCTGCTACCTCGATACACTATATATATATATATATATATATATATATATATATATATATATAAAGCATCACAAGATAGCCAAAACCTACCGCGGTTTCACACAACGGCTCGTCAGGGCACTATTTATTTTGTAAAATTTACAAAATTATGGCACAAGGCCTAAAAGGGGAGGGGGAGAGGTTGGTTCTCACTTAACTATCCTATACCTAGCTAAACACTATCACGACCCATTCACTCGTTACAATTTGCACAGTCACCAAAAGAACCCATCCATCTACTCCCAATCCTTCGTACACCACAATGCCAGAAACTTACAAGGGACACCTAAAAAGTGGGGAAATTAACCCGTGACAATAAAAATGTATTTATGTACAATATAATATATACAATATAATGTAAAATATTTAATGAAAATGAAATGATGGGAGGGGGATGAACCCAAAAATAAACTAAAAATACAACAAATTTTGAACTAAAATAATAATCAATGTTAGTAAGAACCGACCATCCCAGAAAAAAGAGTGGCCGCTGTATTCCGCCCAATGGCGAAATCAAGAAGCACACTCGCTAAGGGAGTGGGGAGGGGGGTAAAAAATTAGCGGAAAGGGACAATAAAACGCTGAACCAGCCGAGATAAAAAGAGACCAAAACAAACTGGGGAGGTTGGGAATCTCGGCATGGATTATAACAAAAGAGAAAGCCGGGTACAGGCTAGGAACACATTCATTCACTTTAACTAGGTACACAAGAGAGAACTAGCTTAACCAGGGGAGGGTTCCAGAGGAATCCACCCCGATGTAACCAGCAGATCTAAAAGAGAAAATCAAGATTAGCCCCGTTCAAACGAACCAGGCTCGCCACATTTACCCACCTTTTGCTAAAGTCTGTCGAAGTCAAACGTTTCCAATCAGTTCTAATCTTTATTTTGAGCTGATGCTCAAAATAACAGATCAGATCCTGATGTGAAAGACGCTGACCTCGCAAGACTTCCTCCAATCGCGTCGTCCAAATCACCATTCGAGCCGTGGCTAGCAGCGACAGAAACACCATACGCTTCATCCCAGAGAACGGGGGCGACACATTATCACAGGCGAATGCACGATCAATGAGCACAAGCTCTCGCGGCTCGATACGAGCAGTCAACTCGCCGACCCGGTCCCATAGAGGGCGAACCCGCGAACAATGGTAGAAGGCGTGCGAAGCCGTTTCTTCCAAGCCAAGGTTGCAGCGTTCACAATCTGGCAAATCCGCCAGGCCCCATATGAAGGCCATGTCATTGAGAGGCAAGCGATTCCGAGCTAATCGCCAGGTGAGCGAAAACTCAGAGTTGTTGAGATAATCACTCCCTGGCGCCCAAGACCAGAACGAGCGAAACTCGTCCTCCGACAAGCGCAGCACATCACGTAGTGAATCCTTTGCGACGCCCTCCACTAACCCACGATAGAAGACTCTCCTAGGCCGTGAAAGGTCACTGGACCGTGGAATGGCCCGCAGGGCCGCCAGACATTCGAGGAGAAAACTCGATCGCTCTCGAGGCTTACGGCACCGCCTCAAGATGGGGGGAGTGATAGTAAGTCTAGGGAACATGTCCCTCACTATCCCCCTAAGCAATGAGTCTTCGGAAATCGCTCGCCTGAGAAAAACCAACCTCGACGCAACCTTATGGCCCATCAGGTATGGCATTCCCAGGCCCCCATGACACGGACGTTGGTAACAGACACGTTTGTCGACATAGTGTTTGCGTCCTCTCCATAAAATGGAGAATAGCAAACGCTCGATCGCCTTCTTATGCCGTTTACAAAGTGGAAGTACTGACAACTGGTAAAGGATGATGGGAAAGACGTATGTAGCACACGCCTCAGCCATACCCTTTAAGGACAACCTCCTTCGGCGCCAAATCTTGGCCGACGCGCCTACCTTTGCCAGTACTTCAGACCAATTTTTCTCCAACTGTAGGTCGGGCCCGAACCACACTCCAAGAATGCAGACCGGGCCGTCCGTCCAGTCGAAGGGCCCCGGGAGGGTCAGACCCTTCCAGGCGCCTAACCGCAAGCCGGACGACTTGTTGCGGTTAATCTTGGCCCCTGTCACCTGTTCGTACCGTTCAAGCGCCTTCTGTACCACCTCGATGTCCCTGCGGGAGGACACGAAAGTAGTGACGTCATCGGCGTACGCGGAAACCCTGGCTCGAGCACCACCAGGGACAGCGATTCCACGTAGGGCCGGACTGCACGCCCTGTCCCTTAGCCGGCGAAGGAGGGGCTCCAACGCCAAAGCATAAAGTAGGGGCGACAGTGGACAACCCTGTCGGACCGACCTAGACAGCGCCAGAACACCCGACAACTTTCCGTTCACCTGTACCACAGCCGTCGGGGATTGATACAGGAGGCTAATCCAGCGGCGGAAGTTGGTTTCGAATCCAGCTGCCTGCAGGACAGCCGCCAGATACCGATGGTCAACCCTATCAAATGCCTTGGACTGATCTAAATGGATCAGCGCGGCTTCGTCGTCGTCTTTTATCCCCTCTATGATCGTGCGTATCAGATGCAGGTTGCTCTGAATTGTTCGGCCCTTCACAGCACAAGTCTGCTCAGGTCCCAACAGAGACTCGGCAACTAATTGCAAACGATTTTGCAAGATCTTGGCCAAAATCTTTAACTCTGTGTTTAGCAGAGTTATGGGCCGGTAACCCTCTAGCTCCCTCCCCACACCCTTGCCTTTTCTCAACAGCGTGATCACACCCCTGGTGAACCGTTTGGGGATGGACCCCTGCCGGAACCAGTTGTTGAACACGACAGTCAAAATCGGGACAAAGATGTGCGACAGCCTCAAGTACAATTCATAGGGCAAACCATCGAGACCCGGCGATTTGCCACTGCCGACCTTCTTCAGCGCCGCGTAGACTTCGCCCTCCGTAATCTCTCCCTCGCAGCTAGCTGCATCAGCCGGCAAAAGCCGGGGGAAGTCAGCCAAATAGCTGCGAAACTCCTCATCACGGAGACCGGGCTCCTTGGTAAACAGGATCTCGAAATGCCGCCGAAACGCCTCGCACATGTCGTCAGTCGACCGCAGAGTGTGTCCCTCCGGGTTGCGAACCTCTCGAATGTACCGGTCGCCTCCGCGGCGAATTTCTTCCTTGCGCAGTTCTGCGCCCATATTCACAGCTTCGGAAGACATCTTGCTTAACTTATGTCTAACTACCTGGCCCATGTAACGATCGCTATTCGACCGGTCCACGGCCTCCTTAGCTATGGCTATCTCTAGGGGATCCCCACCAGCCACCGCCCGGGAGTAGTTAGCTCTAAGTGTCTTCACCTTGTCAGCCTTATCTAGTTTGAGCCGAATGCTGAACTGAGTGGTGAAAGACCTAATACTATCCTTAAGGTTATCCCACCACTTATTCCCGATGACTCCCCCAGTTAACGCCCGCTGCACTAAGTTAATTAGCTGGCGCCGGAAGTCCCGCCTGTCCAGTAAGGACACGTTGAACTTCCAGTAACCAGCCATTCTAACCCTATTTTCTAAATTTACCCGGGCACAAACGAGTTTGTGGTCCGAGTAACCTAGCCAGTGGAACGTGGGACAATCTAAGAAATCTAGTTCGGCTTCACGAACTAACATTCTATCAAGGTAGCTAGCCACCTTGGTAGAAGGCCAACTATTAGCCCACGTCCACATTTTCCCGCCCTTGTGATCGGCCCGGTATCTATCGACTAGACCGAAGTCCTCGATGAGATCGACCAAGCTACGATCACGTTCCTTCCCTCTAGCTCCCCGCCCTCTATCCAACTTGGGGTCCAGGATGGCATTCCAGTCCCCCACTAAGACGAGTCGCTTGGAATCCACCAGGAAGGGCTCCAACCGCCGAAAAAACGAGACGCGCTCCTCCTGGTCGTTGGGCGCATAAACCGCAACCAGACGAAACGCATTGCTTTTCACTGCAATATCGGCCACGATCAGCCGGCCCTCGGCACCGACATGGACAAGATCCACCTTCGCGTCCAGGGTACGCTTGACCAGCAAAGACACTCCTCTGGCCAGCCGGTTCCCATATGCTGAATAGACGACAAAGTCGTTAGACAGCACACAAGCATCGACCTTGCAAACAAAGTGAGTCTCTTGGATCGCGGCGACATCCACGCCGAAGGACAAGAGGTCCCGAAGCAGGCGGGCAGCCTTACTCCGATCCCTAAGGCCCTTCACGTTCATACTGGCTAACTTAATTGACATCATTTAGACCTGTAAAGAGAAAGCAGAAAATTACTTCTGGTCACATACGGAGCGAAAATCAATGGGAGTAGGGACCCCGACGGATTGTCCAAGGTTGCCTGTGCCAATATCGGACGTAATTCGTCCGTCCTGGACAATGCCGCCGACGTCCGTGGGAAAAGTAAGTTTTACAGCCCTGTATAAAGATGGGTGGAGGATGACGGGGACCCTCCCGGCACAAAAATGCGAAAGCCTTTGAAGATATTTTGTGCCCGTTTGGGCCATTTTTATGGTCGGGAAAGCCTCAACGGCCCCCTGCACAAATTCCCAGGCTTTTGTTTTACATCCCCCGGCGTTTCTGATCAAAGTCAGTACTCCGGGGGCGCCCGGGAAATTGGCAGGGTCCTCGATGGACTTTCCGTCAATATTTTTAAGTTTGAAAAGAGGCCTTAGGAGGGCCTTCTTCTGAGAAGAAAGGTCCCTCTCTAAGGCCTGTCTGTCCACTTTGCAGATATCCTTTGAAATAAAGACATTTTTTCTTTGTTTCTCGCCTTTTGGGGAGGATTTATCGGGATTCGGGGAGGGTTTCGGGGAGGGATGATAAGATTTCGGGGAGGAAGGTTCTGATTGGGAGGAGGGTGTGGGTGGTTTGGGGGAAGGAGAAGGTATATGCCTTATCGGGGATGCGGACTGACTCCTCCCCTCAACAAAAACAGTTCTATTTGGAGATGTAGGGGCGGATTGGGTCCTGGGAGCAACCGTGACTTGTTCTGCTCTTCCACGTGCGAAAAGTTCTTTTTTTCCCCTTCTTTAGGGACACTTCCTCCTCCTCCTCCCGTCCTCTCTTCAAAGAAGAGGAGCGTGGAGGAGGCATTTCCGCCTCCATTTCTTGTTGTTTCGTCGGCTGCTCCCGCTGCTGCTGCTTTTGCTCTTGTAGCTGTTGTTGTTGTAGTCTCTGCGTTTCTCTTTGTTGCTGTTTTTGCCCCTGCTTCTCTTGTTGTTGCTGCTGTTGGTTAGCCTCTTTTCGTGGCTTCTTTTTTTCCGGGGATGGTGATTTCTCCTGTTGAGGAGGAGGGGAAGCAACTTTCTTCCCCCTCCTGACCACCTCCGTCCATTCACCGCTTTTTGGGTCCGTCTTTTTCTCCTGTGTGACTGGTGGTTTTGACACCGGCGGTGTTTCCGGTGCCATTTCCGGGTTTCTTTTAGGGCACATCTTGAACGTGTGACCAGCCACGCCACACGCCCAGCAATGCGGCTTCCTCCCCTCCACCACCACAAACAATCTCCTTCCACTGTATGTAATAATATCCGGGACCTTCAGGAAATTTTCCCTGTCTAACACAATGCAAACATTAATATCCTCCGTGGCTATCTCCGCCTTGCTCCTCACACGTGCTACCTCCTCCACCGCTCCAAAAGTCGCAAAAAAGGCACCCACGTGATCACCGGACACCTCCACGGGCACACCATGTATGGTGACCTTGGTTCTTCTTGTACCCATGTATTCGGTCTGGAACCGAATACCCTTGGCTGTCATTACACTTCCAGCCAGATCCTTCGCCTCTCCTTCCGAGCTCAGAAGTATGTCCCACATCGCTCGGGACCTCCTTGCTAACACACAAGGGATAATATTAAGCACCTTTAATGCTTCTTCCATGTTCTCCCTACTGACAGCAATAAATTTTTTTGTTTTTTCATCTGCTGTCAGCAGGGAGATTGTCTTTTTTGCCATAACGTTGGCGACTTCCGGTATCGCTAACAGTTCATTGTCTTTGATATATTCTTTATATTTCTCCTGCATTTGCAGGTAATAATTTGGGTCTTTTTTCACTGGTGCCTTTACCCATACCGTCGGTGAGGGAGTCACCGCGGGCACGGCATCAGAAGTTGAGGGCTGGGGAGACAAAGCCATAGCTTGACTTGCCCCCCCTCACACAACAAAATTTTAACAAAAGTTCAAAAAGCGCCACGCGCGACGAAGACAAAACAAAGACAGCAAAAAAACAGGTACTCACAATTAACTTCGGGCAACAAAAACACGTAAATCCAAAATTGCAATAAGTCAAGAAAAGACAAAAATGCGAGGCGCACTCTGTTTCGAGCAACGGCTCGTCAGGGCAAAGGCAAACCAATGATTAACCAAATAAATAGGCACCACCAAGACAAAGACCAAAGAACCAGACCACCAACCGGGGGGGGGGTAAAGGAAAGAAGAGAGAAAAAAAAAATTAAAAAATCCAAACTACGCTAACACACTAAGCAAGAAATTTAATTTTATGGAATTTACATCTGTTCAGTATTTCTGTTTTAGCATTAATAAGGTTATGGGCAGGTTCGAACCTAGCTATCGCTAATTTCTCCTCACCACATAAATTACAGAATTTACTGCCCTTGTTGTAATCGGGACATTTTTTTATTATTTCCCATTTCAATATGGGGTCTCTTTTAGTTTTAGTTTTTATGTCCCATACGTAATTAGATAAGGTCGTACTGTGTTTATACTTCTCATTTTTAAAAGAGGTTTTATGGTTATAAAACCTAATTTTAAAATTATCATGCGTAGCCCCTATGTATGTTTTAGGGTTTTTATCATTCTCATTTTATGTGTCTTTGCTCTACTTTTGCTTTTCATTTGTACTTTTGCATTTGTTTGTATTTGTATCGAGCACTTTTTCTTCTTTTTTTGTGGTTGGTTCCGTTTGGGGTTTTTTTCTTTACTGCGGAGTATCGTATGTCTTGTCTTTATTCCGCGGATTTCTTTTTTTTAACCCCTCCAACCCAACGCCTTAGTGCGACGGATGTTAACGGAATTAGATTCTGTCGGTTATTCGTTTTTCTTAAAGTTTATCTTTGTAGAAATTTAGGATTTAGATACTTACAGAGTCAGTTTAGGTATTATTTTGAATATATATATATATATATATATATATACATGTGTGTGTGTGTTTATTTTATCATGTTTCCCTCTCTTGTGCTCTTCATTTTCGTCGTTAAAGGAATACGGTTATTGTATGTGTTTTTTGTGCTTTGTTACACATATTTTATACAGTATTTTATACAGTATTTTATACAGTATTTCATACAGTATTTTATACAGTATTTCATACAGTATTTTATACAGTATTTTATACAGTATTTTATACAGTATTTTATATAATTGTATTGATCTTTGCTTAATTAAGAATGATTATATTTTGTATGGAAGAAAATGGATGGTAAGTGAATAGTCACCAATACTGTACTATTTTCCAAAATTATTTTTAAAAAGGGTATGAAATGTTTCCAAAGTGTTTAGGATGAATGGTTAAGGTATATGGGGCTTCTAAAAATCAAAATAGTTACTTATAAGCACTTTTTTTGTGGGGGTTACAAATATTTGAGGACTGGTTGGTTCTGGTCCCTAACCTCCTTTAATATGAAGATCTCACTGTTCTAAGAAACTGAAGGGTTGTGAATTATGATCTTTCCACGAAATTTCCAAAAAATTTATAAAGTGAAGCACAGATTGGCTGATGCATGGGGGTTGTGGTTCAGTGGATATTTACTCGGAATGAGAAATCGAGGAAACGAGTTCGAATTCCAGTTAAATTCGTTGCATTCCATTACGTGCAAATACCCTTGAGAAAAGTATTAATCCGTCTCTTCCCTGCAGTTATGGGTTAAATAATAGGACAGATTGGGTTCTATAGCCTTGGTTGGCAACCAGTCTACTGCAAAAAGTAATGGCGACAAAAAAGTAATTTTGCCTTTGGATATATGTGTATGCAAGGAGTGGGTATCAGTATATGTGTATTTACTTGCATACATGTCTTTCGATATACATGTGGTTATTTGTATGTATGTGTACTTTTGTGCTTAGGGAGACTTGTGTTGTAAGTGTATGTGTGTGAGTGTGTAGATATTTGTCAAGATCTGATAGAAAACATTAACATGATTGATAAATTTGGAGGATTGTTTTGTTAACCCTAACCCTAAACACAGAGTCTCAAGCTAATGTATTCTCTTGAAGATGATGTCACTTGTTGTAGATTCAGTTCGAAGTGAATGATATAACCCGGTTGCTTGTCTCGAAGGTTATTTCTTTAACTTAACTTGTACAAGGCAAGCGGTGGTGATGTAATTCCAGCCATCACTCTAATGAAATGTGCCTCTGGGTTGTCTTCTGTCCCTTCCAAACTCTTTAACCCTTGCCTCACTGCTTTCTGCTTTCCTGCTTGTTATAGGTCCTTCTCTGTAGTTTCTGCTTTGAAAACTCTTTGAAGCCCTCTACTCCCTCTATCACTCTATTAGCCTATTATGGGTTTTCGGCAAAATGTTTGAGGCTATCATCAGTGCTGAAGTAGTTAAGCACTTTGCATCTCACGACCTAATCACTAACAAAGAGTCTTGCGTTTCGCCGTGTCTACTGCAGATGCGTTACCGGCCATCACTAACTATATACACCGGGCTTTTGATAAGAACGACGAATCTCCAGCTGTTGCCCTGAAAATCACGAAAACACTCGAGTTTGATATGCTAGCCTTCTGCAAAAACTTCAGTATTACGGGACGATTGTCTGATTTAATCTATTCGTGTCTATCAAATCGTGACATGAAGTTCGTTTTAAACAGGCAAGTTCCCAGAGCCCTTCTTACGAACTCGGGAGTCCCACAAGCCTCTATTCTAGGTCCTACCATTTTTCTTTTTTATCGCCCCAAACAAGGCATTTTACTGCCACTGTTTTGCAGGGGGTTACATAGAAGGGAAGTTATGAGAAAGAGTGACAGGTTATAAAGAGTGTCAGGAAGTGTCTGAGAAAAGGATGACTGTGGCCATAAAGTGAGGGATTAGTTTATATATTGGTTGCAATTTAAAATTGATCCCCCACTTTATATTCACACTATAATAGTATAGTTTTTTTTTTATAATCATATCGCCTCAAGCAAGGCACTTTACTACCACTGTTTCTCAAGCTATTACATAGGAAGAAGGTTATGAGAAAGAGTGACAGGTTATAGGGGGTGTCAGTAAGTGGGTAACAGAAGGATGAGGATACTGATGAGAGTGGAGTGGACGGAGAAAGGAGCATGAGAGAGAGAGGATGCAGTTTAGTGAGATAGGTGATGACTATTGACTTTACATTTAAATTCTTGGAAATTATAGCTGTCGGAGAAGCAAGTAAACGGAAGGGAATTCCACAGGCGGGAAGTGCGAGAAAAGAAGCTGTTGGTGTAGAAGTTGCGTTTACATTTTGTTGGTTGCACAGTAAAAGGGTGGGACCTAATTGCTAATCTTATGGCGCGAGTAAATTCATATCTAGGGGGTACCAGGGGGCTAAGTTCATCAAAGAACCTCCTGATGTCATCAGTTCCCAAGTAGGCCACTATACAGATGATACAATCCGCCTGAATAGAAAATCGGACAAGGCTGAAAAATTAAACATGGCTGCTTCTCTTGAGAGGGACTTGCAATCGGTGATGGACTGGAACAGGAAGTGACTCATTAACTTTAATGTCTTCACGACGTAACTGATCATCTTTAACCCTCATAGAGAGTCTCTACTACCTACCATCAGAGTCGTCTCGAGAGCAGCACATTGCACCTCTTTGGCCTCGTTCTCTCAACCAACATGAAGTAAAACACCTAAATATATTCTATACCCGCTAAAAAGTCCGGGTCTCTGTGTCGGGCCAGAAAGTTTTTTCTCGGCAGATTTCATCTTGCTTATTTATAAATATAATATTCGTCCGTGCATTGAATATTGTTATGAGATCTGGTCGGGGGTTCCTACAATTTCCCCTGGGGTGCTCGACAAAATCCAAAACAAAAACTGAAATGCAGTCAGTCCTCACTCGGCGGTTTGCCTTCAGTCACTTTCTCACTGACGTAATATGGCTTCGCTCTGTCTTTTCTACAAATATTTTAATGGAAACTGCTCTGACTAGATTTGTTATCTGGTGCCCCGACGACATCAAGTTATGCGTACAACAGGGTCCAACGATTTATGCGTACATCAAGGTTCGACTATTTTACCTTTGGAATTGCTAAATATAATTACGTCTTCTGCTGTAAGAGTTTCTTTTCTCGCACATCCCGTCTGTGGAATTCTCTTCCATTTGTTTGCTTCCATGATAGCTACAATCTTCAACAGTTTAAATGCAACGTCGATTGCCGTAAAATGTCCTTTTGGATCCGATCCATGTCTTATCCTTTCTACACACATTCTGTACCTTGTTCTTTTTTCTATAACTGTAACTCCATATGCACCAGGGCTTGGCCTATATTTCAGGCCGAGATAGATAGATAGATAGATAGATAGATAGATAGATAGATAGATAGATTAATCGTTAGAAAAAAAGAGATAGTAAGATAGATAGATTGATAGGTATATTGAGATTAACGAACTTAGATTGTATGAGATAGGTAAATATGTACTGCACTAGATAGATAGATAGATAGATAGATAGATAGATAGATGAGAAAAGATAGATAGATAGATAGATAGATAGATAGATAGATAGATAGATGAGAAAATGAGAAAAGATAGATAGATAGATAGATAGATAGATAGAGTGAAAAGAAAAGATAGATAGATAGATAGATAGATAGATAGATAGATAGATAGATAGATAGATGAGAAAAGATAGATAGATAGATAGATAGATAGATAGATAGATAGATAGATAGATAGATAGATAGATAGATGTGGACAGTATTTCCCAGTCTTGGATAATGCAGAGAAAGTGTCGGTTGTGAAGACAACCCAACAATCGAATAGATTATGAAAATGACGTCAAAGACGACGTCTTGTTCACGTTGACTGCATCAAATAACACTTACTTCGCTGACAGAGATATAGACCATCGCACGAGAAGAATGGAACACTGAGGTAATTGAATCTATTGTTATGTAACCACTAATTGTTCGTCATCTCTTCAACTTAAAAGACTGCGCACACACACACACACACATTAAAAAGGAAAACTGGAAAACGAGCTAGCTAACTGGTTTCGAACCTCGCTCGACAGAGCAAAATCGAGGTTAATAAAAGAAAATTATCAATAAAAAAAAGGAAAATTGACAATTAGTATGAAGAAAAAAATATGTGCTTAGATGGAAATTATTTGGAAACCGAGTATAAAATTGTTCTGTTTACATAGAGAAGATATAAAAAACAAAATAGATATGACCGCCAATATTTTTAAGTGGCAATTATATATTTTGTCTTAAAGCCCTACGCCTTCAAAACAGAAGAATGTAATCTTTATATATATATATATATATATATATATATATATATATATATATAGTTAGATAAAATAAAGACAAGAGGAAAACTATTTTAAATCGCCTACAATGTTTTGGTAGTATTGGATAGCGGCGCTCTCGAGAATCTTCCTTCTGAGCGCCGCTATCCAATCCTACGAAAACATCAATTTGCGCCCCGGATTTTTCCCAATCTCACCATTGCTTGTGAAAACTATATTGAAACAAACTAAAATGCATGGTGGGAATTTTAAAGAAAACGGTTGATTTCCTTTTTTCATTCTAAAATCTCGTGCTTTTGCACTGCACGTGGGGGAGTTCTGGAACATACTAAACACACAGAATGGACAATTTTCGAAGAAAACTAATAAATTCCCTTCATCTTAACGTCGCGTGACACATGAAAAAAAATTCTAAAAACTGAAATATTCCGTTAATTTTTTTAAATGATTTGTGAGCGTCTTTGTGGTTACCAACACTAATTTTGTTTATAGATACGTAATTTAGAATAAAACTCATTTCGTCTTTCTGCCTTGAAAAAGTCCATTACGGACGAAACGCGTAGGCGATTTAAAATACAGTTTTCCTCTTGTCTTTATTTTATTTAACCATATTGTCCATAATCTCGGATTAAAACTGAGTATATTTTTACATATATATATATATATATATATATTGCCGACGAGTGTGCATCATATTTATTAAGTGAATTTTGATGTGAAATTTTCTGTGTAACATTCCATACATAAGATTAATAATCTTTCTTGTATTAGGTGCATGGACAAAAATAGAGATTTAATTGAAAAATACAAAATTTCTGTCTAAAATGACTACCAAGCTTCATAAGAGATGCTAATATTATGGATTTACAAATACACACACACACCTATATATATATATATATATATATATATATATTTAATCATATCGCCCCGGGCAAGGCGGTAGGCCACTGGTGTGCGAGGAGCTACGTAAGAGTGAAAAGATTGGAAAAGAGAAAGCCGGAAACCACATCCTAAACAGGGAACAAGGGATGAGCCTCTACACCTGTTCAACCGACGTGGGTGGAGTGTGAACCGGGCGATAGTTCAGTCTATATACTCCAATTAAATATATATATGTGTGTGTAGTTAGCCAGCAAATTTCTATATATATATATATGTATGTAATTAGCCAGCAAATTTCTTTTTTAGACATGTCAGATTAAATAAATTGAACACATTGTGTCTGCTTATTTTTAATAAAGTCCGTTCATACTGACGGCTAATCTTTCATGTATTATAATTGAAAGAAATGAAAAATAAGCTGTAACGTTGACAGATGTTATTATTATACATTTCTCAATATACCCAAGTACTTTCAATCTCTTTCCGAGATCATCTTCATATATATATATATTAAAAATTCTATTTTAGAACATGTACAGAATGTTTTTTTGATATATTATTCATGTATCCACTACAAATTGGATATTTGTTTCGACATTGAAACTACAATGTCTCATCACCGCCTGATGTGAATGCAATGAATTCAGCTGGAATTCGAACTCGGCTCCTCGATTTCTCGTTCTGAGGCGATATCCAATGCACCACAACGCACATCCTATAAAATAGACACTTACCGCACCTGGTAATCCCAAGCGGTCACCCATCTAAGTACTGACCAGGCTCGATGTTGCTTAACTTCGGTGATCGGACAAGAACCGATGTATTCAACGTGATATGGCCTTAAGCCATGAGTGTCCACTTTTTCTTATATTTCTGTCAGCATTTGAATCTCACGTCGGAAAAACGACACGTCTTTTGAGGCTAACCATGAGTCGACCCATTATGTTTTTATTTTTATTTTTGTTTTGCCTTTTTTTATCTTCATAAGAATGAAATTGCTGCTTAGCCAGGCCATGTACCATCGATCGGAACAAGAGATAATCTTCATAAGAATGAAATTGCCGCTTAGCCAGGCCATGTACCATCGATCGGAACAAGAGATAATCGGACGGGGCAATGTCTGGTGAATATAGGCCAGCAAGGAAATATTCCCATTTAAGCGTTTCCAAGTAGGTTTTCACCCGTTTTGCAACATATAGCTTACATTTGTTATGTTGCAAAATCATTCTGTCATGCCTCTTCTCGTATATCGGATGCATTTTTTCTCCAATGCTCGTCTTAAATGCATCATTTGTATGTTGAATATAGGTCAGCAAGGAAATATTCCCGGTAGATTGGTTGCCAGCCAAGGTTATAGAACCCAATCTGTGCTGTTATTTAACCCAAAACTGGAAGGAAAAGACGGATTAATACCTTTTCCAAGGGTACTTACGTGTAAGTGAATGCAATGAATTCAACTGGAATTTGAACTCGGCTCCCCGATTTCTCGTTCCGAGCCGATATCCACTGCTCCACAATCCCCGGTCACGATACAATGTTTTAAAAAAAAAAAAAATTCTTTTCTGCCGTTGAATCAGTTGTCCACGTGTGACAAGACGCCGCTCGACGCCTCTCGACTTCAACCCTATGTCCTTGCTTTTGAATCATTCTTAATGCTTTCAGATGTTTTGAAATGTTGTGTGAGCAACTCTTAATGACTCGCCTTGCGCCTGACATGAGTCCTCAGTAAAGGAATGCCTGCAATCCTTTGCCTCCAAACTTTTTTTCGCTGCGCCAGAGCGTACTTTATCTTCAACATCAAAATCATTCATTATCGTCCAATTCAACACCGAGCGCCCATAGCTCAGAGGTAGAATCGCCGACTGACGCCAGTTCGGTCGGGTTTCAATCCTGGGTAAAAAGCAATTGGCTGTCTCACCGGATTGATGATCTGTGATGCAGCGAAACAGATCTGTCTGTGGATGACTATATATATATATATATATATATAAGTAATAAATAATGCTTATTTATTTATCTACTTTTCAATTAAACGCTTTAGTGTTAGGGTTCTCGTCTCGGGTTTTTTCTTTCTTTCAGCGAGTACTTTGACGTATGTTCAAGTACTTACTTTGTTTCTTTTTTTATTTCCTTTTTTCCCCTCCGCGTTTATACTCGGTGGGCATTTTCGAGACGGGTTTAAAAATAAAGTAATTATTAATATTATTACTATTATTAAGATAGATAGATAGATAGATAGATAGATAGATAGATAGATAGATAGATAGATCTAATATACGCAAGTGAGATATTTGTGTGGTCATCTATAATGTTTTTCTTTCTCCACGAGCGCGTTAATAACGGCAAACCCGTTCAGGAAATTTCATTGCCGATACAAACTGTCGAGAGAAATGATCGTTTTGTTTACTTCTTTACGAGAATATACAAGAGGGACAATCAACGAGTTTATCTTCATAGCCTGCCTGATGGCAAACGCTGCTGGTGGCGCCAGGGATGGCCGTCCCGCCATAGCCACCGAACCCGTGACATAACCCCTGGTCGACGGCTGATGAAGACAGGGTATCGCACGTGCTAACACATGTTGTATGTTAATATATATATATATATATATATATATATATATATATATATATATATATATGTGTGTGTGTGTGTGTGTATGTGTGTGTGTGTTCAAAATCATTCTTTACCTTCAACATCAAAATCATTCCTTCTGAACCATTTAAAACAATCTCTTAATCTTGTTTCCGACAGAAAATGGTCGCCGTCAGTCTCGATAAGATTTCTAGTAAAATTCTTCGGAAGTACACATTTTTGGTACGAAATCCGACGTGTTTAACGCTATAAAAAAAAAAACAAAGCTGTTTACACTTCGGCAAAATGACATTTTTTTATTTTTTTTTTAATCATTTCACCCCGAGCAAGGCGGAAACGCCACTGATGTGCAGGGGGTTACATAAATGTAAAAAGATTAATTAGAAAAGAGTGAGGAGTACAAACTAGTTAGAAAGGAACAATAGAAAGCTGAGAAAGCAGGTGCGATGACAGATACATAGGTGGAGAGAAAGGGAAGATTATACAGGGGGGGAGAGAGCTAGAGTCCAGTGGTTAGTAGATGAGTATTGACTTTGCATTTAAATTTCTGGAGGTTGTAGCCGTCAGGAAAGCAAGAATACGGGAGCGAGTTCCACAAGCGGGAAGTGCGAGAGAGGAAGCTGCAGGAGTAGAATTGTCGTCTGCATTTGGCTAACCTGACTGTGAACGGGTGGGACCCAGTTGCCAGTCTGGTTGCACGAGTAAACACCTGTTGAGGAGGCATCAGTGACTTAAGCTCATCCGAGCAGAAGCCTATGAAAGTATTTATAGAAGAGACAAAGGGAGGCCACATTTCGACGATGGGGAATTGGCTGCAGTCGAGTCGCCAGATCAGTACCTATCACATTACAGACTCTCCTTTGGAGCTTGTCAAGACCCGAATTTCAAATTTGCTTGTAGTAGTTCCTTAGGCGTTAGCATCTGAAATGACACTCACGCACCTGTGGGAACACCATCTGTTGAAAAACAGCAAAAACTTTTTACATATAACTTAATCATGGCACCTCAACCAATACATTAAAGCGAATAAAATAGCGAGAACAACAATGGAACAAATATTAAGAAAACAGAAGATGACGATTGATATTTCATTTCAGTTTTTAATATCAAAGTTTGTTTTCTTTTTATAATCCTATCGCCCCAAGCAAGTCATTTTACTGCCACTGCTGAGCAGGGGATTACATAGTTATGAGAAAGAGTGACGTTATAGGGGGTGTCAGGAAGTGATTGAAAGAAGGATGACTGTAGCCATAAAGTGAGGGATCAGTTTATATATTGATTGTAGTGTAGAATTGATCCCCCACTTTATACCAACATTATAATAGTATAATTTTTTTTAATAATCATATCGCCCCAAGCAATGCATTTTACTGCCACTGTTGAGCAGGGGATTACATAGTTATGAGAAAGAGTGACACGTTATAGGGGGTGTCAGGAAGTGATTGAAAGAAGGATGACTGTAGCCATAAAGTGAGGGATCAGTCTATATATTGATTGTAGTGTAGAATTGATTCCCCACTTTATACCAACATTATAATAGTATAATTTTTTTTTAATAATCATATCGCCCCGAGCAAGGCATTTTACTGCCACTATTTTGCAGAGAGGAGGAAAATTATGAGAAAGAGTGACAGGTTATAGGGGGTGTCAGGAAGGGTTTAAGTGAAGGATGAGAATATTGATGAGAGTGGAGTGGACAGAGAAAGGAGCATGAGAGAGTGGATGCAGGTTAGTGAGTTAGGAGATGACTATTGATTTTATAAACTCTTGGAGATTATAGCTGTCAAGCTATCTATCTATCTATCTATCTATCTATCTATCTATCTATCTACTTTTTTATTATAATCATATCACCCCAAGCAAGGCATTTTATTTTGAGCAGGTGGTTACATAGGAGGTAAGCTATGAGAAAGAGTGACAGGTTATAGAGGGTGTCAAGAAAAGAGTAGGAACAGGATGAGAATACTACTGAGAGTGGAGTGGACGAAGAAAAGAAGAAAGAAGCATGAGATAGAGAGAGAGAGAGAAGAGAGAGAAAGAGAGACTGAGGATTCACGTTAGTGAGATAAGAGATGTCTATTGACTTTACATTTAAATTCTTAGAGATTTTAGCTATCAGGAAAGCAAGTCAACGGAAAGGAATTCCACAGGCGGGAGGTGCGAGAGAAGAAGCTGATAGAATAGAATTTGCGTTTGCAATTTATTGGTTTTACAGTAACATGTTGGGACCTATTTGCTAATCTTGTTGTTCGAGCAAATTCATCTACGAGCGGGTACCAGTAAGCTAAGTTCATCTGAGCAGAAGCCATGAAAGTATTTGTAGAAGAGACACAAGGAAGCCACATTGCGCCGGCGAGAAAGTGACTGTATCCGAGTTGCCAAGTCGGGATCGATCACATTACAGATACTCTGTTGGATTTTGTCAAGGACTCCTAGGTGGCTAGCAGGAGCACCCGACCAGATATGGCAGCAATATTCAATGCACGGGAGGATGACAGATTTGTATATGTGCAGTATTGTTTCAGACAGGAAACCGACCTTCTTAACAGCGGATTTAGCTCTGGACTCAATATAGTCATTCCGCTTAAGGTCTGTTGTGAGAGTTAACCCGAGGAGGCGCAGTGTTTTTCCTTTCAGGTAGATTAGACTGATCTATGCTAATTGTGGGTAGAAGCGATTGTCTGTGATGGTTAATAGATAGCAGCTTCGCTTTGGAAGCATTAAAATTCACGAACCATTTCTTACCCCAGTCCACCACGGATTGGAGGTCCTTTTCGAGCTCGGCAGCGTGGTTTGCTTTGTCGGCCTCGGCAGATTTTTGATGAAGACAACAGTAAAGCGTAGTGTCGTCAGCGTATATGCCTACTTGGGATCTTATTTCATCGGAGAGATCGCTTATGTCGATAAGGAAAAGGGTGGGATCAAGAATAAAGATATGAGGGACCCCCGCGTTCGTGTGATAGTATTGGGAAGCAAATCCGTTTAATACTCCCTTTATTTGACTGGAAAACAATATACCGAAAAGAGTAATTGCCTATGCTTATGGTATTTGGTAGTATTTACATGATTTACATTGTTCGGATTTTATTTAGGAAAACAGCCTTGCAAAATAAAGCTGCAAGAGCAGGAGGGGAGATAGAAAAATTAGGCGTAGCAAGGTGACCATAAAATCCATGTGCACTTTAAAAATTTATAACTTTATTTGTATTTGTGATAGAAATAATCTGTAAAAACTGAGCTTGAACAATTAAACTTGAAAGATAATACAGCGTTTCAATCAGGTCGAGTTTCTTTTTACTTGGCTCTGCATGTTAAACAGTTTCTAAATCAGAAATTTCTTTTCTGCTCGGATGAGCTTAAGTCACTGATGCCTCCTCAACAGGTGTTTACCCGTACAACCAGACTGGCAACTGGGTCCCACCCATTCACAGTCAGGTTAGCCAAACGCAGACGACAATTCTACTCCTGCAGCTTCCTCTCTCGCACTTCCCGCCTGTGGAACTCACTCCCGTATTCTTGCTTTCCTGACGGCTACGACCTCCAGAAATGTAAAAGCAAAGTTAATACTCACCTACTAACCACTGGCCTCTAGCTCTCTCCCCTCCCCTGTATAATCTTCACGTTCTCTCCGCCCATGTATCTGTCATTGCACCTGCTTTCTCAGCTTTCTATTGTTCCGTTCTAACTAGCTTGTACTCCTCACTCTTTTCTAATTAATCTTTTTACATTTATGTAACCCCCTGCACATCAGTGGCGTTTCTGCCTTGCTCGGGGTGAAATGATTAAAAAAAACAAAAAAAAAACAGATGAATTGAAAAGATTGGACCATTTTATTGGCATCGTTCGCCAGATTTGACTCCATTAGAATTTTTTATGGAGACATGTGAAAACAATTGTGTATGCAACCAAACCTCGCTCATTCGGAGATTTGAAAGCTAAAATAACTAATGCGATTTCAGGCAAATATTTTACGTGAACTGCAAAATCGTTTTACCCTTTGTATTGCTATTGAGGGAGGACATGTGGAAACTTAAATAAAATTTCAATAAAACATTAAAAAATAAAGATTTCTTTCTTTTTAGTATTTTTTTACAAATTATTTCTATCGCAAATACAAATAAAGTTATGAATTTTTTAAAGTGCACACAAACTTTATGGACACCATGTATGAAGAGAGGGCGGAGATCACCCTTCTATGGGATTTAGTTAAAATAATCGATAGAAAGGATCAATAAAAATTACGTAAAGTTAAGAAATCAGGGCATATCCTAGGCCACAAAAATCGTAGCCGGTCAAGCAACGAAACGAATATTAGAATCACTAATACGCAGTGTCCGAGAAAATCGTTAGCGTCAAAGGTTTCAAAATGAGTTCTGGTATAAAAAATGGTTATTGAAACATTAAGTTTAAAAATTCCAAAATTGAATACACTTATGTCCGCAAGGATATATGGCCCAGTGGATATAAACATTAGTTAGTTCTAGTGACCTGAACAAAGTGGTGAATAAATATGTCAGAACAAGGGAGGTAATTATATCGCATCCGGAAGTGGCATCACACATGGAAAGAGAATGATATACCCCAGTGATCGTAATAAAGAGTTCGGTTCAAACTTCCTAGCACCCAAAGAAGGCCGGAGTGTACAACAGCCAAAACGTCGTAAACATGGCAATAAAGATGAGGGTAATAGTCTGAACGATGTAAATAATGAACGTAAGAAGTACGAGAGAAGACATTGCTAGCATAGAACTTACAGTTACTTCTGGTCAGTTCATCTAGTACTGCACTTAAATCCGTAATGTCTAAGAACCATGGAGGAACATTCTTCCGAACCTATAAGACTAATAGTAAGATCAACTCTCGGCATAATTCTTACAGACAGACCATTGAACAGACTGTTAGACCAGATTAAATGTCCAAGATAAATTGGGGATAGAAGGAAGGACAGAGAGTGAGCAAAAGATTGTTTGACTGCTGCCTCTTAAGAAGGAAGAATGGCAGAGAAGAAGAAGAACCAAAGAATTCGGAAAACTGTCAAAATTGAAAACCTGCAAATTGAAATAGACAAATGTGGAAATTGAAAACAAGAGTTGTGCCAGTGATAGTAGGTGCACTTGGAATGATAAAAAATGGAACAAAACAACACATTGAAAGAATCCCTGGAAACCCCAGCTTAAGAGATATACAAAAAATACAAAAAATTGTCTTATTAAGTACAGCCCACACACTAAGGAAAACTTTGCCTATGTAACGCTAGGAATGTAAGGGGAGATAGCAAAAACATGAAATGTAGCCATAGCAACACACCACCACCTGCGTTAGGTCTTCCCGCAGTCTTGGTAGGTAGTGCGACCATAGCAGAAATCGAAATATGATGAAAAAATGACAACATAAAATAATAATAATAATAATAATAATAACAATAATAATATATTTGTCGCTGCTAGTAATCGCTGTTCCATCATTTGCTTGTGGACTTTTTAAATTTAAATATGGACACCAGTGGAAGACAAGATCAATATATTCGTCCGTTAAAATACCTAAAACAACCTTCTTTATATAATCGATAATTTACAGCAATGTTTTATTTCGCACTGATACTCATTTTTGGATTTTAAATGTGATTGCCTCTCAATCACTTCGAGATCTGATGAGTTTAATTCCAAGACAAAATAAACACTATACGGAGTCAGACTGTAGGCTAAGTCTTGCATTTTTGCCCAATAAAAACCGATATTCTCTCTTGCTGTTTCCTTTCTTTCTAATCCATAGAAAATTATATAAAGACCCATTTCTACAAACTTGTCGAGACAAAAATATATGTTAACGATAATCAGTGAAAAAAAAAAAAATTTCAAAGCCGGCGGTGTGATTCAAACAATAGTCATCTTAAACAGCTGTTTAGCACCCCCGGGGTTTATTACAAGGAACGTAAGGACTGAAATAGGACAAATATTCGGATCTTGACTTCGTTCAAGACAAAAGGAAAAAACAAATTTGAAAGTCCAAAGAAATTCTCGTTTTGTTTTTATTTTTTCATGTCGTTTTATCCGTTCAAGAGAAGAAACAATAATACACACACACACACACACACACACACACACACACACACACATATATATATATATATATATATATATATATATATATGTAAAAAATATACTCAGTTATGATCTGATTGAGGACAGGATGGTTAAATAAAATAAAGACAAGAGAAAAATTGTATTTAAATCGCCTACGCGTTTCATCCTGTGATGGACTTTACCAAGGCAAAAAGACGAAATGAAATTTATTCCAAATTACGTATCTATTAAAAAACAGTGTTGGCAACTATAAAACGCTCACAAATCATTCATAAAAATTAGCAGAATATTTTAGTTTTAGAACTCCTTCATGTGTAGTGCAAAATCACGAAATGTTAAAATGAAGGAAATTCAACCGTTTTCTTTTAACTTTTATGTTTAGTATAATTTCAAAAAACATCAGTTTGCGCCCGGGATCTTTCCTAATCTCACCTTTGCTTATGGAAATTATACTAAAACAGACTAACATACATAATAAAAAGTCCAGAATGTCTGCCTATAAAACAGCCATTCTTCTCTCCCTTCTACTGAATTGGAGTAGATGCTCATGACTTGATTTCTGTTTAAGAAGTGTCTCCCAGCTCTTTCCTTCTCCTCAGGCCTTAATAATGGCGCTTTTGCGAATTTTTGAGTGAGTGAACGGTGGCAGCGTCTCTTTATACTGACAGTCTAGAGACATTCAAGACGCAGCGTAACTATACCGTTCGGACCTACACTTTTATTTGGTTCATTGCTCACACTCTTACTTGTATGTATGTTTTGTTATTCAAATACACTGTTTGAAGCTACCTGCTTGTTCCCGTGTCTTACTTCCAGGCCCTAACAAGGCTACAACAACTTGGCTACGAAAATTTTACCATAACAACTCCACAACAGATGATTAACCCCAAATTTTGAAATCGCCGCATATTTTAATGTCTCTGTCTTTATTTTTAGCTAGCAATATAGCCCGGCGTTGCTCGGGTGTAATGAAAGCTTTAAAACTAATCCATGGTCCTGGAGCTCAGACTCTTTGGACGTTGGCACGAAAAACTAAAAAGCAATAGTTGTTTCCAGTTAAAGCGAAACCGTAGACTGAAAGAAAAATGAATGGATGTAAGTCAAATTTTGATTTCCTCGTATCGATATAAAGTTTTTTTCGTCGTAAACTGAATTTCGATGGCTAAATAAGTCCTCTGAGTAAATGGTATCATGGCTGAGACTAAGAACTACAATAATACCTACTTAGAGCCAAACCCGAAGCAAAAATAAATAAAAAGGACTGAAAAAATACAGACATACAGGCAGATAAATAGGCACACACACAAATATCTTGCCTTTTATATATATATATATATATATATATATATATATATATATTATCGATTTTCTGCACTGTTGTAAGAATTGCAACCTTGAAACTTCTGAATATCGTTTCTTATGTCTTTGTCTATGATTGTATCAAATTTGATTAAAATCGGACCACTCCTTCTAAAACCCGATTTTTTCGATTATCGATTTTCGATATTTATCGGGTGTACCTCGACACAAAACCTAGCTAAGAACACTCGCAGATGCTTATAGTACAACTGTGTAAATTTTCAAGAAAACCGGTTCAGCCGTTTCGGAGTCTATAGGTAACGGACACACACACACACACACACACACACATACACACACACACACACACACATAAACACAGACAAAGTTCCATTTATGAATAAGTTTAGGTAGCAAATATTTGTGAAGCTCAATTGCTCTCCTCCAAGTTGGCAGTTTTCTAGTAATTAGAAGCTGTAATTGTTACGTAGCCTCTAGAGAGGCTGCTCTGATCAACAGTCGCATAACATCGGACTTTTTGCAGTGCCATGATTTGCATGGATGTGTGTCTTTGAGCGCGCCTCTGGTGGGCAACCCTGAAGCCACACTATACTATCGTATGCGCTAGTTTCCTTCCTACACATATCGCAGTTGGTGACTGACTGCTACCACTACTCGAGGCCTCTGCTTATAAAAAAAAATGAATATTCATAACTACAGATTCAAAACTAAACTACTAGCCTCACAAAAATAACCTAAACCCATCAGCATTTCTTTCTCTAACATCCGCGGTATACGTACCAACGTTTGCAGTGAGGAATCTTTCCTCTAGAAAAGGTCCCCAGGCATCTTAGCTCTCGACAATATTAACCTGAACCCCACATTCCTTCCATCTGATTTCTAGATCTCTGGTTGCCTTTCCCTCTTTAGAAAGGACTGCATTGTTCATATGCATGGCATAAAATCAGGCTAGAAAACAAGAAATAAAATTGTAAATACGATGGACTTACCTTTATTACGAAGGTGAATATCCAGGTAAAGAAGGGTAGTGAGAAGTAAAGGTGTTTCACTCGTGTGACTTCTAGGTCTGTTGAATTTTTAAAATATATTTTTTGTTAAAAAAGACCCAATATTTTTTAACAGCCCTACGTTTTAAAGGCGCAGTTAGTCGAAAAATCCTACGCAAATTGCTCACAGAAAATATAGGGTAGTAAAACTAACTTACCCTACGGACGTTGGCGGAATTGTCCTTGACGGACGGATTACTACGGTTTAAAGGCGCAGTTAGTCGAAAAATCCTACGCAAATTGCTCACAGAAAATATAGGGTAGTAAAACTAACTTACCCTACGGACGTTGGCGGAATTGTTCTTGACGGACGGATTACGTCCGATGTCGGAACAGGTTCCTTTGGACAGTTCGTCGGGGTCCTAATTACTAAAGATTTTCTCCCGGTATGTGACTAGAGTAATTTTCTCTTTTGCTCTTTTCATATTTAAAAGATGTCTATCAACATAGCCAGTTTTAATGCGAATGGACTGAGGGATCGGTGTTCGGCAGCCCGCCTGCTTCGTGACCTCTTGTCGTTCGGTGGTGGATGTTTTTTGGAGTGAAGCAAATTTGTCGCTACTAGTCACGGCTATAACGGTGATATGGACGACGCGACTGGAGGAAGTCTTGCGGGATGGCTGTTTATCACATCAGGACCTGATCCGATATTTTGACCACCAGCTCAAAATGAAGATTAGAACTGATTGGAAACGGTTGACGTCGACAGACTTCAGCAAAAGGTGGATAAATGTAGCGAGCCTGGTTCGTGTGACCGTGGCTAGCCTTGATTTTCTCTTTTAGATCTACGAGTCGCATCGGGGTGTATTCCTTTGGAACCCTCCCCTGGTTAAGGTAAGCTCCTTCTTGTGTACCTAGTTATGTGAGTGATTGTGTTTCCCGGCCTGTTCCCGGCACTGTCTCTTTTGTTATGATCCAGTTCGAGATTCCCAGTTCCACTTTATTTTGTCCCGTTTGATCTCGTCTGGGTCAGTATTATATTTTCCCCTGTCCAAATTATTTTCTCCTAGCCACACCCTGTAGAAAGGGAGCCTCTTGATTCGGCCCTATGGTTAGAATATAGCGGCCTCTTTGTTTTGGGAGGGGGTTGGGTCCAGCTAACTTCATATATTTTTTTTGTATTTTGAGTTGTAACATTTTTTGTCTTGCGGAATTATTGTCATCCCCTCCCTCCCTCCCCCCTCTCATGCAATTTCATGGGAGAGTTTTATCGATATTTTGTATTTTATAAAATTGTTGTTTCAATCACTTCCTGACACCCCCTATAACGTGTCACTCTTTCTCATAACTATGTAATCCCCTGCTCAGCAGTGGCAGTAAAATGACTTGCTTGGGGCGATAGGATTATAAAAAGAAAACAAACTTTGATATTAAAAACTGAAATGAAATATCAATCGTCATCTTCTGTCTTCATAATATCTGTTCCATTGTTGTTCTTGCTATTTTATTCGCTTTAATGTATTGGTTGAGGTGCCATGATTAAGTTACATGTAAAAAGTTTTTGCTGTTTTCAACAGATGGCGTTCCCACAGGTGCGTGAGTGTAATTTCAGATTTATGTTTTAGGTCCCCGGATTGTCTTGCGAAATTTGGATACATGGCAGATTGAGTGTTGATGGACAAGTTCTTGTGGTGATTGAAAAAAATTGTAAACTATGCTTGGGTCGTGAATAGTCAAATATAAGGTAGTTACTGTAGAGCATCCTGAGTTTTGTTTCCCTCCCCAAATTGGCCTTGTGCCACAATTGTGTATTACTCATAATAAATAAAGAAGTTCTTAGGAGTTCTAGAGAGTTCTTTAGACTTCTATTGGAGTTCAGTAGAACCACTAGGCAGTTGATATTAGTCGGCAGTTAGCCGAATACTAAGGAGTCAGCTTACAGTGGAAGATTACCAAGTTCCTAACATTTTGGGTGCGTTAAGTCGATTAGCAACCGACATAACACGATTATAACGTTCAGTGCGAAAACTAATCCGCAACACAGCAAGGCAATAAATCTACTAAGACACAAGGAGTGAGAAAATACAAACAATAAAATGAGGAGAAAGGACAATAAGGGAACAAGAATGAAGAAAACCCTTAAGTTTTAGCGGATTTATTGCCTTGTAAAATTATTGAAAATAACACCTTGAAAAATTCTATTCCCAACGCCGACATCTAGAAATATTCCTGAAAGTGATCTGAATGAGGAGGTGTTTCTTGAATTAAGGATCTTCGCTGACCAGATCTACTTTCCAATTTGCATTCGATCTCTTTAAAAAGCTAAATGCTAGAGTTCGAACTCTCCTTACCTGTTATCCATTCTTTTCACACCAAGAAAGACAACGAAGCCACTAAGATGCAAATGAGGCTACTGTTTGTTAGAGAATATGAGGAAATTCTTTTGCAGCGATTCACCCCAAGCAAGGCGGTAACGTTACTGATGCGCACTGAGCTACATAGGAGTAAAAGTATAGCCAGAAGGAGAGTAAAGAGAAAGACAAACCAGTGACAGTGGGTATCAGAGAAGGGAGCAAGAGAAGGATGGGAATACAGGTGTGAAGACTGTTGCGAAAGTAAAGAGAAAGAAAAAGATATATAGGGTGATTGTTATGTCGTGAGTAAGAATAAATAACTCAACAACAGGAATAGGTTAATTGTTGTATTCCGTGAAAATAGTATTTACAAAGGTTATTAGTATCCAATACAAGAATAAGGGTTAATCGTCTCGACCGTCGTAAGACGTAGTATGAGCAATGGGTACTTCCGGGTCGTCACCGGAAGTCTACGACTGACTTGTCGATCGGCTGCTCGACACACTCTTTCCCTACGTAGATGCCACCATTACTTTACATAGTAATGGAATAGTCCATTATAGCCGAATAGGCGCGGGCGTCCCAACAGTGATGTAGAAAGAACTGGAGTCAAGGGGTTAAGAGATGGGTATTGACATTCCATTTAAATTCCTGGAGGTTGTAGCCGTCACGAAAGCAAGAATATGGAAGAGAGGGCTAAAGAAGAATAAGAGGACATCAATTATGACGACATGATTTACACTGCATTTACACTTTTGAAGAGCAAATTTGACGGGGAAGCAAGAAACCGGAAGAGAGTTCTACCAGCTAGAAATATGACAGAAGAAACTAAGGGTATAGAACTGACGATTACATCTAACAATTTCAATTTTAAAACGATGAGGTGTTGCCAAACTTAAATTCATAGAATTTAGCGACAAAAGAGGAAAGATCACAGAAACAATTTCAATAAAAAGCCGATATAGGGCAAGTACAGTGAAGCTATGTGCGTTGTGGCGCAGTGGATATCGGCTCGAGACGAGAAATCAGTTCGAATTCCATTTCAATTCCTTGCATTCACTTACGCGTAAATACCTTTGGGAATAATATAAATCCGTCTCTTCCCTCCAGTTATGGGTTAAATAATAAGAGAGATTGGGTTTTATAGCCTTGGTCGGCAAGCAATCTACTGCAGAAAGTAATGGCAGCCTACTGTGGGATAATCTTCTGCCCGGTTAGTCATGTCTCTTTTGAGACATGTTTGACCAAACGTGTATCACGTATGGCTCTTAACTGACTGTCTGAATATAATAGTTGGAATCATGATTAAAGCTTCTACTGGGTATAAAGTAGGGAATCAGTTTTATATTGTTTTGAAGTAATAAACTGATCCCCCACGAATTACTATTTAATAATATAATACATATCTTCAGCCTTTAGCTATGAGCCAAATAACAGGCCAGATTGAGTTCTATAGTGTTGGTAGGCAACCAGTCTACTGCAGAAAGCAATGGCAACCTACTGCGGGATAATCTTCTGCCCAGTCAGTCATATCTATTTCGAGACATGATCGCCCAAAGCGTGTATCACGTATGGCACTTAACTGATTGACTGACAATAAAGCTAAATTACTTGTGTGAGAATGTGCCTGAAGCTGGGATGCCAGGTCAAGACCAGTAACATTGCATAATCTTCTTTAAATTTTAACAAGAATCTTTAAATATATAGCAGGAGTACCAGCTTAGATGTTGCAGCAATATTTAAGCCAATGACAAATGGTAGTCTTATAAATGTATATGGTAGATTCTGACGAGAAATATTGTTCAGCTCGACACAATGGAGCATCTTGCCTAGTTGTAGACTCATAATTGATTCAATATATTGTTTCCACTTCACATCAGCAGAAAACGTTAGACCGAAAAGAACGCAACATGTCACTCTCTTGGAGGTTATCACTGATCAACTCTTAAAGCAGTTTCATTCTGGAGGCACTAAAATTAACAAGCCACTCTTTGTGTAATATATTACATTGTACGGCGGAAATAATTGATAGGTACATCCGGCGATAGATAAGGTCAACAAAAATGTCAACTGACTTGAAATGTGATGGTTGCCAAGGATAGGGTTGACAGGTTCATCTGACCGTAGATAAAAATCAACAAAGGACAAAGGTGATTGACAGATACAGTACTGTGCAAAAGTATTAGGGCAAGAACTATTTTATCTTTTATGAGGCGTCAAAATAATTGCGACAATTTACCAATCGCACCTAGTATACATACAGTACTGTGCAAAAGTATTAGAACAAGAACTATTTTATCTTTTATGAGGCGTCAAAATAATTGCGACAATTTACCAATCGCACCTAGTATACATACAGTACTGTGCAAACGTATTAGGACAAGAACTATTTTATCTTTTATGAGGCATGAAAATAAAGTTTAAAATCACCCCTGTGCTAACACTTTTGTACACTACTAACACTGTGCAAAAGTATTAGGACAGGTGTGATTTTCCTAAAAACCTCACTGAAATTCAAATACAGGGTGAAAAGCCAAGTAAATTGCTAATAAATATTGATTATTGAAAACTAGGTGTAAAAGAAATGTATTAAAAAGAAGTTAAATTTAATTTTTCCTATTTTCTATTAAACAAATTATTTTAAAACTACTCATTATTCTATTATCCTTGGATATGACTGACTTTTTCATATTCCCCCCCTCTCGAATTGATAAATCTAATGTTACTTCACAAGACACACTTTGGGAACAAATACAAGCTGCTTGGCAGGAGATACCATCAGATACACTGAAGAAGCTTGTGATGTCAATGCCTGACAGAATGATGGCTGTGATCAAAACAAAAGCCACGTTCATGCATTTCAATTCAAATGTACCCGCTCATTGACCACCACGCATCATCAAAGCCGTGAAACTTAGTTCGTGAAAATATTCCAAATGGCTGAAAATTTTACTGACCCTCATATGGCAAGAACCATACAGATGAAATTCCTCGGACACATAAGCGGACATGAAGGTCTCGATTAGTTAGCGCTAAAGGACTAGCAGTATAGCCCGGCGTTGCTTGGGTGTAATGAAGGCTTTAAAACTAATCCATGGTCCTAGAACTCAGACTCAGCCTAAAGAATATTTGAGATAATAAAATAATTGCGAAAATTTACCAATCGCACTTACGATATATATATATATATATATATATATATATATATATATATATATATATACACTAGCAGTATAGCCCAGCGTTGCTCGGGTGTAATGAAAGCTTTAAAACTAATCCATATTCCTGGAGCTCAGACTCTTTGGACGTTGGCACGAAAGACTAAAAAGCAATAGTTGTTTCCAGTTGAAGCGAAACCGTAGACTGAAAGAAAAATGAATGGATGTAAGTCAAATTTTGATTTCCTGATATCGATATCAAATAAGTTTTTTTCGTCGTAAACTGAATTTTGAAGGCTAAATAAGTCCTCTGAGTAAATGGTATCATGGCTGAGACTAGGAACTACAATTATACCTACTTAGAGCCAAACCCGAAGCAAAAACTAAAATAAAAGGGCTGAAAAAATACAAATATACAGGCAGATAAACAGACACACACACAAACATCTTGCCTTTTATATATTATCGATTTTCTGCACTATTGTAAGAACTGCAACCTTGAAACTTCTGAATATCGTTTCTTATGTCTTTGTCTATGAATGTATCAAATTTGATTAAAATCGGACCACTCCTTCTAAAACCCGATTTTTTCGATTATCGATTTTCGATATTTATCGAGGGTACCTCGACACAAAACCTAGCTAAGAACACTCGCAGACGCTTTTAGTACAACTGTGTAAATTTTCAAGAAAACCGGTTCAGCCGTTTCGGAGACTATAGATAACGGACACACACACAGACATACACACACACACACAGACAAAGTTCCATTTATAAATAAGTTTAGATAGATATTTTGAACAGATCGTAGAACAGGAACAAACGCGGATAGTAAACGGTAAAATGTTAGAACTTGCGCCACCAAAAAAATCTGGAAGAACTATGATCGCCAAACTCGTAAAAGAAGGTGGCATATAAATGGTAAAAAGAAAAAAAGCAATACTATTTACTCATCAATTCGACCTGGTGAAATGGTTAAAAAGTCTTTCTTGCTCAGTTGGTTCAGACCGGAATTGTTATCTCCGAACAGAACACAATTAAATCCGTACTCAGTTCGATCTTCACCCGATTCGTATTGCGTCTCATCTGAATTGCGATTAATAAATAACTATTTACCGAAAGACGCTTACACCGCAGAAATGGGGTAATTTTAAAAACTAAAATACTCTGTTAAACGAAAAAACATTGAAGATATCTCTGCATGAAAATGAAATTTGTAAAAACATTCACATCGACAGCTTAGCTATTACTAAAATGTATTAACAATTACTAAATGGGCCTCTTGTTCAGCTTAGAAAACAGCAAGGATTATTTTCAAGAGATAACTTTCAATTTCTCAATTCACTCCGATGAACTTCAAAACTTCACTTTAACTCTGATTCGGACTATAAGAGCAATTCCAGCCAAAAGACCGATTAGGACCGAAGCTCCGATTTGGTCTGAAGCTCTGATTTGGGTCAAAAATCCAATCTGGGCTGAAACTCCAATTTGGTCCGAAACTCTAATTTCGGCTGAAACTCTGATTTCAGCCGAAACTCTAATTTCGGCCGAAATTTCGATTTAGGTCAAAACTCATATTTGGGCCGAAACTGCAATTTGAGCCGAAATTCCAGTTTGGGCCGATTCTCCGAATTGGGCCGAAACTCCAATTTGGGCGGAAAATAACGTTCTTCAAATCACAAACTTCATGGAACTTCAAATCGTAACATCACAAAGTCTCTTAGTTTAACTCTGATTCCTTGGCATTTTGAAGAAATAAAATTGATTTCAATTCATAAACTTTTGAAGACATTTTAACCTGAATGTAAAACAAAAAATTGAATTCACAAAGTTTAAATGGAACCAGGATCCAAAATATTTGTTCACGCGTACATGGAATTATAACTGTAAATATTTCAATCCCATAGCTATTTTCTATTCTGACGATACTTCAAGTGCCAAAGAAAGGTAGTGCTTAGCGAGTCAGAAATTCCGCAGACATTGATATTGCGCTTAAGTAATTTCATGTCTCACAATTGAAAGATTCGGACATTGATAAAATTACTGATAGCTCCAAAATACTGACCTGCTTAATTCACCTAGTAAAAGTGACTTTCTTTTAACCGATTACGTCACAATCTCGCCAAGAACGTCAGACCTAACGAGACATTTACAACTCTTCTGTTCAAACGTCATATCAGTGCAGCTCTAAACAAATACAGATTAAAAATTCTTTCACTAGATATAATTCGTAAAATACCTGAACATTTATGCCCAGGTCATGTCAAAACAATCAAGGTGTTTATTATATTTAACCTATATAATAACTATATGTCTCAGTTCGAGATTCACGTTGGCTAACACAAAGTTTAAATCGAATCAAAGAATTATAGACACAGACATAAAAAATGAAGATACTGAGATAGTCATCAAGGGAGAGGACATCGATGCTTCGGATCGAGACTTCATACATGCGATTGAAAGGAACCTTACTACTCCGGACATTTCCAACATGGATAACACAGCAAAGTTTCTTTCGGCAATTAAACTGGAAAATTACCGGCGTATACATCAGCAGAATAAGTTTCCGAACAAGTATATATTGCGTGACGTTTCCTCCGCCAGAGCTAACAAAACAAAATTTAAAATACCTCGCGACAAGTTAGACATAACCACTTCCAAAAAAGACCTCATAAAAACCACTGCTTCGAAAGATAAACAAACACCTGCTTATGAGTTGAAAACGAATAAGTGGAAAAATGAAACGCAAGCCATTTCTACCAAAAAAGAATCGGCAGCCATCACTAACCCACTTCGAATTATTGAAGCAAACTTTAAGCGTTTACAGCCAGGTGATGTAGTTCTTTGGTTTCATTTGTTAATATGGAACAGTGGAACTAAAACACTCAAAGTCATGACAACACATAACTGCTGTTTCACGATGCCGAAACTTGAGCCAGACCCGGAAGACAGTCAAAATCCATCAGGACATCCGGAAATCAACAACTGTCAATCGATGGCGCTTGTCGGTCAAAGGGAGTACACGCTGGCCGAGAACGAAACAAGAAATGTGACATTACTCTTTGCAAGTACGCAATTATTACTATATCAATACCAGCGAAAGGGATACTGTGAGATTGATTTTATCGTAGAGAGTGAACATGGTGCTCTCTTGGCTTCGACAAAGATCAACTTCGATACAGCGTTGGGAAGAGTGCAGGAGAAGCATAAAATGACAAAACCACTATCGCATAAATATCTACGCACAGCACATTTAGAACTCAAAGAGGGCCTCTATACAGGTCGATTATGCGAAAACAGAAACTGTATACCCGTCGACTGTATACAGGAATTTGGTGGCGGTGCCAACCGATTCAACACCTACCGTGGTAAGTGTATAACATCCCCATACTGCGCGGCCAACGGAAGCATGTTCTACGATACCCAGTGGAATAGTTGCCGGCAAATTAAGGACCTACGATTAGAGCAGATCACGGATTTTGACGAAGTACCGGAAGCTGTCAAAAAAGCAAACTTCCCTTGACGAAGGGCATGGAGAAATTGTTACCGGCCATAGATTTGCGAAAACTACCGCAACTGACATGTGATCAGCTGAAAAATGTGGCTGAACGTACATGGGGTAGGACTTTTCTCTGTCAACACTTGCCTCTTGTTTGCAAGAAGTGCTCAATAAAATAAACATTTAGATGCCAAAAGATTTCTCTAATCAATCTCTGTCTCGTCATGTCCATCTACGTATCTCCAAATTGGTAACTATTTATTTTAGATTGGTCTTGCGCGGATGTACGTTGTGGTGCAGAGGATATCGACTCGGAACGACAAATAAAGGAACCGAGTTCGAATTCCAGTTGGATTCTTTGCATTCATTTACGCACAAATACCCTTGGGAAAGGTATTATTCCGTCACTTCCCTCTAGTTATGGGTTAAATAATTTATCGAATTGATAAATGTAATGTTACTTCGCAAGACACACTTTGGGAACAATTACAAGATGCTTGGCAGGAGATACCATTAGATACACTGAAGAAGCTTGTGATGTCAATGCCTGACAGAATGAAGGCTGTGATCAAAGCAAAAGGCTATTATATTAACCTTATTTTGTCACAAGTATTTTTTTCTTGTTAAAGCATTTGTTGAATAAATCAAATAAAATTACTTTAATTATTTTTTATTTATTTATTCAGGTTTTAGTAAAATTGTGCTCAACGTAGTATAAACAGAGCTTTTAAATATATATTAATAAATATACATATTATCCTACGTTGGTGGCACCAATCAGGGTTTAATGCCTTACACAGTCATCAGGTGCATATTATAAACTGGCCGTTTAAGAGATTTGAATTTATGTTCACTTGATGTGTGAGGAAATTAAATCTTACAATGTAGAATTCTAGTTCTTCATTTATCAAGGGTATGATATAAATAGATAAAAATTACATGAAGTTGAAAAAATTGAAATTGAAATTTTAAAAAATTCAGAGAGATGAATTCAAAGAGCATAATTCATAATTTTTATTAATAATACATAATATTTTGGGGGAAAAGAAAGGGAGAAAGCAAAGGAATGAGAAGTATAAGATTTAACTTCCACGAACATCGTGTGAACTTAAATCCTTATTGAAGGAACACGTAGATTAAAACCCACTGTTCGAGCATTTACTTTATAAAGAGTAACCGATACAGACTAGAGATTAATATTGTAATTTTGTCATTACAGTTTCAGAACAATACTGTTTTTTTTTTCAGGTGGTATGTTAAATAATGCTTTTATAAATAAAAGCATTTTTTAACATACCACCTGAAAAAAAATCAGTATTGTTATGAAACACGAACATATTTGTGTATTGATATGATTTTATAAACCACTGTAATAACAAAAGTACAATATATATATATATGTCATCCACATACAGGCCTGTTTCGCTGTATCACATGTCATCAGTGTGGCTCTATTTGGGTGGAGGGCACTCTCTACTTTCGGGCAGAGAGCACTAACCCTGTCGTGGTTCTGCCGAAGGGTAGAATCACGGCTGGGGAAAGATAGATATTTTTGGCCTGGCTATATGGCCGGGAAGATCCACATTAAAAAGATCTTGTGTCACGTCTCGCCTTAAGTTGGAAGGTGGGTAAATACCGCGACTAGACACATCCACTTGCTTCTAGCCGGGATCGATTTGGTGTCAGTCGGAGTCGCTACTCCCTAAGTCATACGATAGTAGAGAATGGTTGACACTATACTGAATTTAAATTTTTGAAAATCAAAGTTATTTGGAAAGCATTGGGTCGGTAGAATGTTCCACATGCGAGAAAAGAAGCTGTTAGTAATCTATAGCACGGACGAGTGTAAAATGCTAAAAACACAGGGCTTTTGGAATCGTACAATCGGACAGAGAGCGATTACCAAACCTAACTAAGGTGTTGAAACAGCCATAAATATTCCTGCAGAAGTAATGTTTAAGTTCTGTTGAGTTGGGGTATTCGGTACCTTGATGGGACTAAGCAATTTTTAGACATTTTGTCTAGTATTAGCTGCATGGTATGCGTTCCTATCAGATGCTTCAGCTATTCTAGCCATTCATTTAGCACTTTTCACACTAAAATTGAATTTCTTTTACGTTAAAGGTTTTTTTTCTTCTTTTCGGTAATAAATGTTCCGGTGTAGTTTAGCCTGGTATTCCGGTGGCCTGAGGATTGCACTTACTTGCATAAAACTCGCGTCGCGGCCGGTTTCAGGTGACCGAAATGACCAAAATGTTAATTGTATTTAGCTCTACTACCTTCTGTTGTATTGTGCACATTTTTATTTTGCTGTACCTTTAGTCGTTTATTAATACAAGTTCCATATATATATATATATATATATATATATATATATATATATATAACTGTAAATTTATCTTTAAACACGTCTCGAATTAATTTATACATGTTCTAAACTATGATTTATAATAAATATTCATAGCTCTATATCTATATTAAGCACTGTTTTAAATTAATGTTTTGAACGTTGTTAATATTTTCCTCGCTCCTTTATCACTTGGATATATATATATATATATATATATATATATATATATATATATATTGTTGGTTGCTTATAACCAAGTTTCGTTAAAATTCGTTAATTTCCGTAACACGTTTACATTTGTTGACATTACGATACATTTCAGAGCAGATATGTTTGTTTACGGTAAAATCAAAAATTGTGTTAAATAAGCATAATAAAAACCTCTGATCAAGAGGCTATTCATGGTCGAGTGGTCAAGATGGTACCAGATCCAATGGTATGCTTCCCATATGTAATAGTGGGCGCAGGTTCGAATCCTGCTGGATAGCACACATTTTCGCAATAAAAATTTATCGTAAATAATCAGGCCGGTAGATATAAATATAGAAATACTGTTTAATTAAAAACAGAATATCTACTTAAATACGAGTATCGGTAAAAATAATGTTCAAAATAATTAATTACAAATATATATATATATACTGAAACGTTTTTGTACGAACTTTACTGTTCAGTATTTTTCTCTCACGTAATATTTGAATAAATGCTCATCGCAAGCCAATGGCAATAAGAATTCATTTCTCCGAGCCAAATTTTATTAAAATATAAGAAATGACATTACTTGACCAATGCGTACAGGATCATATGTTAACCATTTTTAACCAAGATAAATGAGAATAAAAATTTAAAAAAATTACACATTTTAAAAATAGAAAATAATAAAAATATTTACTCACTACTGCTTTATTGGAAATGTCTTTTTTTATGTGCGTTGTGGTACAGTGGATATCGGCTCGGAACGAGAAACCGGGGAGCCGAGTTCGAATTCCAGTTGAATCCATTGCATTCACTTACGCGGAAATACCCTTGGGAAAGGTATTAATCCGTCTCTTCTTTCCAGTTATGGGTTAAATAGCAGGACAGATTGGGTTCTATAGCCTTGGTCGGCAACCAGTCTACCGCAGAAAGCAATGGCAACCTACTGCGGGATAATCTTCTGCACAGTCAGTCATGTCTCTTTCGAGACATGATCGCCCAAGCGTGTATCACGTATGACACTTAACTGACTGACTTTTTTATAAAATAATTATTTTAATCAACATCATTATACCATCTTTTCGAATAGAATAATAAATATATTTTATCAGTTCATATTCTTATTTTTTTTTTTTAATCATATCACCCCAAGCAAGGCGAAAACTCTACTGATGCGCAGGGGGCTACGTAAGAGTGAAAAGATTGGAAAAGAGAAAAACCGGAAACCACAACAAATTTTCTTCTGTTAATGACCTGGTTCACTGTTGATGCTAATAGAATAATTGTTCTTGATTTATGAATATAGTAAAAAGTATTTCCTGCCCTACAATTAGAAGAAAGTTAATACATGGATAATGTACAATAATTAAAGGTACTTTTCTTGGAAAATAAATATTAAATAAGCCGCTTCTTGTCATATACTACTTATCGCATATATAATAATTTTTCCACAAAAAAATAAATTATAAAACCTTCTGGTTTGAATATATTTTTAATTACTAAAAGATTTTCTTTACAATAAAGAAAATATTTTTTACATGGAACAAGATATCAATCGTATCTAAATTTTCTCTATTTTTCAAAGAAAAAAGACAAACCCAGTTAGACGGGACAACGACAACTAATTTCCAAGTACTATAACTACGCACTCATCTTAATATTCTCACCTCTTTCTTTAAATAAGAGAGAAACGGATTCATAAATTTGAGTAAAATACACTCATTACCGAAAATTCTCTGTTCTCCAGACAAATGGAAAAATACCACTGGGGCATACAACATCAATCAAACAAACAAAATAAAATATAATTCCATCAGATATGGGAAAAAGGTTAAATATATACGCAACAAAGAGACGAACTGACAATGTATCAACTCGCTCTCAGTAAATCTGCGTTATAGAAACATTTCTATAATGGAGAGATAAAAATACAGGTCTTTTCTTAATAGCGCATAACTCTGCTTTAACGAAAAATTTATCAATAAAAATGCAGATGCTGACATCAAACAACAGCAATCTTTTGAATCCAATCAATGGAAACGACGTCTTTTTTATTTAGTAACATAACAAACCAAGCAACGATCGGTAAGAAAAAGAAAAGTTTTATTTTCAAAAAGAAATGGTGCGTTTCATTTCAAATATGTATCGTCTGAAACTATTTATAAATAATTTTCTTTCTTTTTCTTTTATTAATACTTTTAATACTTTTAATACTTTTAAAATCATATTTTCGGAAGTATTTTATTAAGTAAAGTTTTACATTCTCCCAGCATATATAGAAAAGAAAAACAGAAAATTGCACAAAGAAATTTGTATCATTTTAAAAATTAATATCACGTATTATATGTGGTACAAGACTTCAGATGAAAAAGATAATATGTGGAACTTCAAAAGCATTATCTAAACTTGTTTATAAATGGAACTGTGTGCGCGTGTCTGTGTGTGTGTGTGTGTCCGTTATCTATAGACTCCGAAACGGCTGAATCGATTTTCTTGAAAATTTACACAGTTGTACTATAAGCGTCTGCGAGTGTTCTTAGCTAGGTTTTGTGTCAAGGTACCCCCGATACATATCGAAAATCGATAATCGAAAAAATTGGGTTATAGATGGAGTGGTCCGATTTTAATCAAATTTGATACACTCATAGACAAAGACATAAGAAACGATATTCAGAAGATTCAAGGTTGCAGTTCTTACAATAGTGCGGAAAATCGATAGTATATATATATATATATATATATATATATATATAAAAGGCAAGATCTTTGTGTGTGTGTCTGTTTATTTGCCTGTATGTCTGTATTTTTTCAGCCATTTTACTTTAGTTTATGCTTCGTGTTTGGCTCTAAGTAAGTATAATTGTAGTTCTTAGCCTCAGCCGTGATACCATTTACCCAGAGGACTTATTTAGCCTTCAAAATTCAGTTTACAACGAAAAAAACTTATTTGATATCGATAGCAGGAAATCAAAATTTGACTTACATCCATTCATTTTTATTTCAGTCTACGGTTTCGCTTTAACTGGAAACAACTATTGCTTTTTAGTCTTTCGTGTCAACGTCCAAAGGGTCTGAGCTCCAGGATCGTGGATTAGTTTTAAAGCTTTCATTACACCCGAGTAACGCCGGGCTATCCTGCTAGTAGAAAATAAGCTCTTTTTGTAGCCATTTATCCACTTCCAGTTCTAAAGATAATCACCATTTTTATTACATATTTATTTACCATTTTCAAGTGGAGTGGAATTAAAATCGGAACCGTCTTTATCTGAAGGTACAAAAATATTTAAACGACTTTCATCATCATATTATTCAAAGGTTATCTCCCTTACTGCAAGTAAATACTATTCCCGTAAGAAGTAAAGGTCTACTGAAATTCACTACATGTTTCGGTAAAATTTTTATCTTCGGGTACTTTAAATATTACATTGTATTTTCTATGCATTTTACAAAATGAACTGTCAGATTTATTTATCCTTAAAACCTGATAAACGAAGCCACGCTGAAATCTTTACATTTGATACGACAATCCATGATTGCTAATTCAGTGAAACATCTTGATAACAAAATTGGATACAAATTTCAGTCAAAAGATCCAAATTATCAACGTATATCACGGTTGGAAGGATTTAACAAGATTTTTTTTTTTAAAACTGCATCAATTTTAAAGAATTTAATCAGAAAGACTGAACAAGATCTGAATGTGAATATTTTAAGGAATATATTTAAGCACACATGGCAAATCTTTTGCTAAGAAAGAAATATTTTCAAAATTCAAAACGAGGATAACGTCTGAAGCAACAGGGAAATTAAAAGCAGCATTACTCAATACTAACATTTGACTGTCAGAATTAATACTGTTCAAATCACTGGTAGGTTAACGAACAACATTACCAGACTATCATTGAGAACCTTTTAACTAAAAGCTGTAGTACCCTTTGCGATCAAGTCTGCAGAATTATAAGAACCTTATAACTAAAAACTGTAATAGTGTTTAAAATTTAATAAGAGTAGTACCCTTTGCGATCAAGTCTGCAGAATTATAAGAACCTTATAACTAAAAGCTGTAATAATATTTAGAATTTAATAATAGATTTCTTATCGAGGCACAGGTAAATGGCTATGTCGTCATCATGAATATCTACTTTGGATCTGATTACATCCGGGAGATCGTCCAGTTATAACATAGGCATGTAGCTTGCGTAGAAGGTCAGCATGCCAGACTCAAATGCTTCAGAGATATCTAAGGCAACAACTCGAGCTTTGCCGTTCTTATCGAGGGCCTGGTATATATACTCTGTGAGGGTGGTTAGCTTATCAGCAGTAGACTTGGTGAAGCGGAAACCATACTGTTTATGGGAGAAGCCGTGAGATGTTGAAGCACTTCAGCATTGATTTTAAAGAATAAAGATATTTAAGATCATATGGCAAAACTTTTGCTAAGAAGAAATATTTTCAAAATTCAAAACGAGTATAACGTCTGAAGCAACAGGGAAATTAAAAGCAACTAATACTAATACTGACATTTGACTAACATTTGACTATCAGAATTAATACTGTTCAAATCACTGGTAGGCTAACGAATAAGCTCACCAGACAATCATTGAGAGCCATATAACTAAAAACTGTAATAGTGTTTAAAATTTAATAAGAGTAGTACCCTTTGCGATCAAGTCTGCAGAATGGATTCCGCTTTGCCAGGTCCACGGCCGACCTGCTAACAACCGTAACGGAGTACATGCTACAGGCCTTTGATGAGTCTGACGAGGCTCGCGCGGTTGCTCTGGACATCTCCAAGGCTTTCGACAGGGTTTGGCACTCTGACCTCCTATGCAAACTACGCGGTTATGGTATTACCGGTCGCCTGCTTGACCTAATCCAATCTTTCTTAAATAACCGCAAAATGAAGGTCGTTCTGAATGGGCGTGCCTCTTCGTCCTACAGCACGAATGCTGGTGTCCCACAGGGCTCTATCCTGGGCCCAACGCTCTTCCTTATTTTCATCAACGACCACCCAGATGAGATCAAGTCTCAAGTAGGCATCTACGCAGATGACACGACAATATACTCCCGCTCTAGTAAGAAACCTGTCGTGGCGGACAGACATAATCTCGCTGCTGACCTTGAGCGGGATCTACACTCTGTGGTGAACTGGGGCAAGAAGTGGTTTGTCAACTTCAATTCATCTAAGACCAAGCTGTTGTCTGTCAACCATTACAGGCAACCTCTCCTGCCTCCCATAAGCATGGACCAAGTGATTCGCCCTGAGAGTAATACACTACGCCTCCTCGGACTTACCCTGTCCTCAGACCTCAAATGGAACCACTATATTGAATCCATAGCAAAATCTACTGCTAAGAAGATTGGGTCACTATGTCGATCCAGGATGTTTTTTCCACCTGAATCCATCCTGCATATATACAAGTCAACCATCCGTCCGTGCATGGAGTACTGCTGTCATTTATGGTCAGGTGCCCCTGCCGTTCTCCTATTTTCTAGTGACAAGATTCAAGCCATCGCGTATACAATCAGTCAGTTAAGTGTTATACGTGATACACGCTTTGGGCGATCATGTTTCGAAAGAGACATGGCTGACTAGGCAGAAGATTATCTTGCAGTAGGTTGTCATTATTTTCTGCGGTAGACTGGTTGCCAGCCAAGGCCATAAAACCCACTCTACCCTATATGCAACGAATTCAACTGGAATTCGAAATCGGCTCCCAGAATTCTCATTCCGAGCCGATATCCACTGCACCACCTTGCACAACGCGTACACAATACATGATTTAAATTCCAATATACAGTATTTAATAGATGCCATTTTTTTATTTCATCAGGAAAACATGCACAAAATATGTCGTCAAAATCCAGTACATTTAATCAATTGTCATTTCACGTCGTTGCAAAGTTCCTTGAAAATGCATAAAATTGGTGCTATTGTGTCGAAGGCGTCTATTCAATGCATATGGCGACTATAGGGAAATATTTTCGTTGTCCTTTTTATCGTGTTCTTTTCTCAGTCCATTCATACACTATTATGTTGGAAAGGTTGCTGTAATTATTATCAAGAATACCTGTTGTTAGCTAAGGTTTCTTAGGAGAAAAGTTACATTATGGCCGACCTCAGAGCTGAAACGGGTACCGTTGTGTTAAAAAAGAAACAAGCATTTCAGAATTTCTAATAGTTTATAATGCTATTCAATTTCAGACCGTGGATGTGCGTTGTGGTGCAGTGGATATCGGCTCAAAACGAGAAATCGAAGAGCCGAGTTCGAATTCCAGCTGAATTCGTTACATTCACTTACGCGCAAATACCCTTGGGAAAGGTATTAATCTGTCTCTTCTCACTCAAGCTATGGATTAAATAACAAACCAGATTGGGTTCTATATTATTAGTTGGCAACTAGTCTATTACAGAAAGTAATAGCAATCTACTGCGGGAAAACATTCTGCCAAGTCAGACATGTATGGCAATTAACTGACTGACTGAATATGATATTTGGAAACATAACTAAAGCTTCTACTGGGCAGGAAGTAAGAAATCAGTTTTCGGTTGCCATGAAGTATTAAACTGACTCCCTTAAAATTAGTACAACTTAATTATAGAATTGGAAAGGAACACAATTAAATGTTGTGTTAGACTTAGAGTGGGGCATCTACTTTTTATTGTTATGAAGTTATAAACTGAATATTCACGAATTAATACTTATTAATACAACAATATAATATTTTTCTAAATTGATAAACTGAACATTCAATAATTACTACATATTAATATAATAATATAATCCATCTCTTCTCCATTCAGCTATGGGTTGAATAGAAAGATAAATTGGGCTCTATATCAATGGTTGGTAACTAGTTTACCGCGGAAAGTAATGGCAACCTACTGAGAGAAAATATTCTGCCCAGTCAGTCATGTCTCTTTCAAGACATGATCGCCCAAGCGTGTATCCCGTATGGCACTGACTGAATTTTATAAAAATAAGAAAAGATCTAAAACGGGCGAGTAGGGGTTCTAGCGAAGGTTACGGAAAATATGATTAAAGGAGAGGTTGGAACAAGTGAATAGTTTTCAATAGGATATCCATAATAGTTTAGACCTTAATGCAACGGAAACTAAACCCAGCATTGCAAAAAGAAAGGAATGCTAAACATGGGTTTACTATCAGAAGAGGGTTTATACCATTATGCCAGACTAGAAATGCTATGCAATTAGATATTTATCTGTGAGTATTTATCCTACACCTAGAAATTATAATATACGAGTGTACACATGCCGTCTAAAATGACGGCAAAATATTTATCTATTTCCTCACCGGTTATTCTCACCTGAGTATATATATATATATATATACACCGTGATTGAGCACTCTGGAAGAAAGGTAGACTTTGAAAAACAGTAGCCACTCTAGCGTGTACGCATCGCTCATTCATTAAAAATGAATGGCAGCATTCTAGCTATTGGGCGCGTAATATGATATGCGCTAAAAAAAACTGCCTTCTTCCACCGAACGCCCCGTGGCCCAGGGATAGAGCCGCCGACTGACGCTAATTCGGTCGGGTTTTGAGCCCGGGTTAGGGAGCAATCGGAGTTTAACCGTACTGATGAGCTGTGAAACAGATCTGTCTGCGGATGACAATATATATATACATCAGCGGCCATAATTATTAGGACACCCCACTGTTTTAAAAACAGTGATGCATTTCATACAATTTTTAGTATTTATTGCCAAGTGAATAATTGCAAATGAAAATAGAATGTCTCTTTTGTTATTATTACTTTGCAAAATATTACAAGCAGATAGCGACAATTTACCTATCGCATGTAGATTTGCTATAGAGTCGCCGACTAACGCCATTTCGGTCGCGTTTCAATCCTGGGTAAAAAAGCAATCGGAGTCTAACCGTACTGATGAGCTGTGATACGGCGAAACAGATCTGTCTGCGGATGACAATATATATATATATATATATATATATATATATACTACCGGGCATAATTATTAGGCCACACCAGTGTTTTAAAATAATGATGTATTTCATACAATTTTTTAGTATTTATTGTCAAGTGAATAATTGTAAATGAACTATTAGAAGAGGCTCTAAGCAAAGAAATGAAGTTCATATACCACAGTGATTGTATAAATGTTTCGGTTCAAAATTCCTAGTAGCTGAAGAAGGTCGGAGCGTACAAGGACCGAAACGTCATACAAATAGAAACAAGAATAAGGAAAATTGTCCGAATAATGTAAATACTAACTTATCTCAGCAATATCATATAATAGTTCTGCTTGTTCCTTCCTTAGTTACATATTTACTTAGTTCCTCTGTCCGTTACGCCACTGAAGAAAAAAAACACATTTACTCTTTACACCAGCTTTTCCTTCCCCTCTATCTTTTTATAATCTATAAACGCTATTCTCCTCAGCCTTTCTCTCACCTTTGCCAAACGGAAGGGTAGTAAAGAGTGAGAGAGTAGGAGGAGAGAGCCTATAGCATTACCGTAGCAGTAGCAGCTTAAGCTGGTGGTTGTTGCAGTAATTGTGTATGTAAATATGTGTGTATTGTACAATATAGTAAAAATATGTAGGTTTACTGTCGTAACCCGCGACCTAATAACGAAATCTCTGGCCTCTACACCTTGGCCATTACTCAGTTGGTCTTTTCTGTTTACAATGGACACAGAAGCCATGATTTTTCAGGAATAAAAAAAAATTATTCTCTTTCAAAATCTCTCACGAAATAGCATACAGTATTTTGGTTATGGTCTGTGCATACGCTGCTTAAGATAATATAAGATTGCAGTAAAGTAGCTTCTTTAGACATTACTTTTATAGATATTTTAATAAAATTGCACTCTGTGTTATGGTTATTTTATTATCCAATATCTTTATATTTGAAGACGTTACTATCATTTGTAGTATGACAATGTAAAATTTTTCCAGGAAATCATAATTATCCTTCCGTGGAAATTCCACGGGTGCCCTAAGAAGACATAAATATATATGAGGCCTTCAGTACAAAAAGTTAATTTCCGCCATGTATGTGAATCCCAGTCAGGCATAACACTGTATTCCTGAAACTATACTCTATCTGGAAAGCAGCCTGATTGTATCATCAAGTACGCCGTACAAAGTCTAAATTCCTGTAATTCGCAATAATGTCGAATACTTCTTTTATGTGCCATGTCCTTTCAGGACGTAGGTGATCATGGCTTTGCACGTCTCCCTATCCCTGGTGGCTCTGAGTACGCCTTCTCCTGTTACACCATCCAACCCTCGTTCCATCATCCACTAGCTCAAACCCATAAATCTAGACTATAAATGAATAGAAACTAGAATACCCACAAAATGAGGGATCAGTTTATGTATTGGTTGTAATATAGAATTAATCCCCAATTTCATAAGGCACCAGTGACTTAAGTTCGTCCGAGCAGAAGCCATGAAAGTATTTATAGAACAGACAAAGGGAGGCCACATTTCGACGATGGGGAAGTGGCTGCAGTCGAGCCGCCAGATCAGTACCTGTCACATTACAGACTCTCCTTTGGAGCCTGTCAAGAACACTGAGGATAACGGCAGGGGCGCCTGACCATAAATGGCAGCAGTACTCCATGCACGGATGGATGGTTGACTTGTATATATACATGATGGATTCAGGCGGAAAAAACATCCTGGATCGACATAGTGACCCAACCTTCTTAGCAGTAGATTTTGCTATGGATTCAATATAGTGGTTCCATTTGAGGTCTGAGGAGAGAGTAAGGCCGAGGAGGCGTAGTGTATTACTCTCAGGGAGAATCACTTGGTCCATGCTTATGGGAGGCAGGAGAGGTTGACTGACAACAGCTTAGACGAATTGAAGTTGACAAGCCACTTCTTGCCCCAGTTCACCACAGATTGTAGATATAGAGATATTGTCTCGTTTTGACTGAGGCGGAAGTGACGTACAGCGTTTCTGATTAGACGCATGCTATTTTATAACTGACAGTCGCACTAATAAATCCGTTGTTGCTTGACAATTACAGATTTGCCTGCATTGCTCCGGTAAGGCGTCTTGGGTGAACAATATGATGTTGAAAGACACGACATGTTTCATGATCCCAAAACATAGATAGATATGAACAAAATTAGATAGACAGATAGATAGATATGAACAAAATTTGATAGATAGATAGATAGATAGATAGATAGATAGATAGATATGAACAAAATTAGATAGATAGATAGATAGATAGATAGATATGAACAATATTAGATAGATAGATAGATAGATAGATAGATAGATAGATAGATAGATATGAACAAAATTAGATAGATAGATAAATAGATAGATAGATAGATATGAACAATATTAGATAGATAGATAGATAGATAGATAGATAGATAGATATGAACAATATTAGATAGATAGATAGATAGATAGATAGATAGATAGATAGATAGATAGATATGAACAATAATAGATAGGTAGATAGATAGATAGATAGATAGATAGATATGAACAATATTAGATAGATAGATAGATCGATAGATAGATAGATAGATAGATAGATAGATATGAACAGATAGATAGATAGATAGATAGATAGATCGATAGATAGATAGATAGATAGATAGATAGATAGATAGATAGATATGAACAATATTAGATAGATAGATCGATAGATAGATAGATAGATAGATAGATAGATAGATAGATAGATAGATAGATATGAACAATATTAGATAGATAGATAGATAGATAGATAGATAGATAGATAGATAGAAACAGACTGCGATAGATAGATAGATAGATAGATAGATAGATAGATAGATAGATAGATAGATATGAACAATATCAGATAGATAGATAGATAGATAGATAGATAGATAGATAGATCGATAGATAGATAGATAGATAGATAGATAGATATGAACAATATTACATAGATAGATAGATAGATAGATAGATAGATAGATAGATAGATAGATAGATATGAACAATATTAGATAGATAGATAGATAGATAGATAGATAGATAGATAGAAACAGACAGATAGATAGATAGATAGATAGATAGATAGATAGATAGATAGATAGATAGATAGAAACAGACTGCAATAGATAGATAGATAGATAGATAGATAGATAGATAGATAGATAGATAGATATGAACAATATTAGATAGATAGATAGATAGATAGATAGATAGAAACAGACTGCGATAGATAGATAGATAGATAGATAGATAGATAGATAGATCAATATTAGATAGATAGATAGATAGATAGATAGATAGATAGATATGAACAATATTAGATAGATAGATAGATAGGTAGATAGATAGATAGATAGATATGAACAATATTAGATAGATAGATAGATAGATAGATAGATAGATATGAACAATATTAGATAGGTAGATAGATAGATAGATAGATAGATAGATATGAACAATATTAGATAGATAGATAGATCGATAGATAGATAGATAGATACATAGATATGAACAATATTAGATAGATAGATAGATAGATAGATAGATAGATAGATAGATAGATAGATAGATAGATAGATAGATATGAACAATATTAGATAGATAGATCGATAGATAGATAGATAGATAGATAGATAGATAGATAGATAGATAGATATGAACAATATTAGATAGATAGATAGATAGATAGATAGATAGATAGATAGATAGAAACAGACTGCGATAGATAGATAGATAGATAGATAGATAGATAGATAGATAGATATGAACAATATTACATAGATAGATAGATAGATAGATAGATAGATAGATAGATATGAACAATATTAGATAGATAGATAGATAGATAGATAGATAGATAGATAGATAGATAGATAGATAGATAGATAGAAACAGACTGCGATAGATAGATAGATAGATAGATAGATAGATAGATAGATAGATAGATAGAAACAGACTGCAATAGATAGATAGATAGATAGATAGATAGATAGATAGATATGAACAATATTAGATAGATAGATAGATAGATAGATAGATAGATAGATAGATAGATAGATAGATAGATAGAAACAGACTGCGATAGATAGATAGATAGATAGATAGATATGAACAATATTAGATAGATAGATAGATAGATAGATAGATAGATAGATAGATAGATAGATAGAATTAGACTGCAATAGATAGATAGATAGATAGATAGATATGAACAATATTAGATAGATAGATAGATAGATAGATAGATAGATAGATAGATAGATATGAACAATATTAGATAGATAGATAGATAGATAGATAGATAGATAGATAGATAGATATGAACAATATTAGATAGATAGATAGATAGATAGATAGATAGATAGATAGATATGAACAATATTAGATAGATAGATAGATCGATAGATAGATAGATAGATAGATAGATAGATAGATAGATAGATAGATATGAACAATATTAGATAGATAGATAGATCGATAGATAGTTAGATAGATAGATAGATAGATATGAACAATATTAGATAGATAGATAGATAGATAGATAGATAGATAGATAGATAGATAGATAGAAACAGACTGCGATAGATAGATAGATAGAAGATAGATAGATAGATAGATAGATAGATAGATAGAAACAGACTGCAATAGATAGATAGATAGATAGATAGATAGATAGATAGATAGATAGATATGAACAATAATAGATAGATAGATAGATAGATAGATAGAAACAGACTGCGATAGATAGATAGATAGATAGATATGAACAATATCAGATAGATAGATAGATAGATAGATCGATAGATAGATAGATAGATAGATAGATAGATAGATAGATAGATATGAACAATATTACATAGATAGATAGATAGATAGATTGATAGATAGATAGATAGATAGAAACAATATTAGATAGATAGATAGATAGATAGATAGATAGATAGATAGATAGATAGATAGAAACAGACTGCGATAGATAGATAGATAGATAGATAGATAGATAGATAGATAGATAGAAACAGACTGCAATAGATAGATAGATAGATAGATAGATAGATAGATAGATAGATAGATATGAACAATATTAGATAGGTAGATAGATAGATAGATAGATAGATAGATAGATAGATAGATATGAACAATATTAGATAGGTAGATAGATAGATAGATAGATAGATATGAACAATATTAGATAGATAGATAGATCGATAGATAGATAGATAGATATGAACAATATTAGATAGATAGATAGATAGATCGATCGATAGATAGATAGATAGATAGATAGATAGATATGAACAATTACATAGATAGATCGATAGATAGATAGATAGATAGATAGATATGAACAATATTAGATAGATAGATAGATAGATAGATAGATAGATAGATAGATAGATATAAACAGACTGCGATAGATAGATAGATAGATAGATAGATAGATAGATAGATATGAACAATAATAGATAGATAGATAGATAGATAGAAACAGACTGCGATAGATAGATAGATAGATATGAACATCAGATAGATAGATAGATAGATAGATCGATAGATAGATAGATAGATAGATAGATAGATAGATATGAACAATATTACATAGATAGATAGATAGATAGATAGATTGATAGATAGATAGATAGATAGATAGATATGAACAATATTAGATAGATAGATAGATAGATAGATAGATAGATAGATAGATAGAAACAGACTGCGATAGATAGATAGATAGATAGATAGATAGATAGAAACAGACTGCAATAGATAGATAGATAGATAGATAGATAGATAGATAGATAGATAGATATGAACAATATTAGATAGATAGATAGATAGATAGATAGATAGATAGATAGATAGATAGATATGAACAATATTAGATAGGTAGATAGATAGATAGATAGATAGATATGAACAATATTAGATAGATAGATAGATCGATAGATAGATAGATAGATAGATAGATATGAACAATATTAGATAGATAGATAGATAGATCGATCGATAGATAGATAGATAGATAGATAGATATGAACAATATTAGATAGATAGATCGATAGATAGATAGATAGATAGATAGATATGAACAATATTAGATAGATAGATAGATAGATAGATAGATAGATAGATAGATAGATAGATAGATATAAACAGACTGCGATAGATAGATAGATAGATAGATAGATAGATAGATAGATAGATAGATATGAACAATATCAGATAGATAGATAGATAGATAGATAGATAGATAGATAGATAGATCGATAGATAGATAGATAGATAGATAGATAGATAGATAGATAGATAGATATGAACAATATTACATAGATAGATAGATAGATAGATAGATAGATAGATAGATAGATAGATAGATAGAGGAACATATTAGATAGATAGATAGATAGATAGATAGATAGATAGATAGATAGATAGAAACAGACTGCGATAGATAGATAGATAGATAGATAGATAGATAGATAGATAGAAACAGACTGCAATAGATAGATAGATAGATAGATAGATAGATAGATAGATAGATAGATAGATAGATATGAACAATATTAGATAGATAGATAGATAGATAGATAGATAGATAGATATGAACAATATTAGATAGATAGATAGATAGATAGATAGATAGATAGAATTAGACTGCAATAGATAGATAGATAGATAGATAGATAGATAGATAGATATGAACAATATTAGATAGATAGATAGATAGATAGATAGATAGATAGATAGATAGATATGAACAATATTAGATAGATAGATAGATAGATAGATAGATAGATAGATAGATAGATAGATAGATATGAACAATATTAGATAGATAGATAGATAGATAGATAGATCGATAGATAGATAGATAGATAGATAGATAGATAGATATGAACAATATTAGATAGATAGATAGATCGATAGATAAATAGATAGATAGATAGATAGATAGATAGATAGATAGATAGATATGAACAATATTAGATAGATAGATAGATCGATAGATAGTTAGATAGATAGATAGATATGAACAATATTAGATAGATAGATAGATAGATAGATAGATAGATAGATAGATAGAAACAGACTGCGATAGATAGATAGATAGATAGATAGATAGATAGATAGAAACAGACTGCAATAGATAGATAGATAGATAGATAGATAGATAGATAGATAGATATGAACAAAATATTAGATAGATAGATAGATAGATAGATAGATAGATAGAAACAGACTGCATAGATAGATAGATAGATAGATAGATAGATAGATAGATAGATAGATAGATAGATAGATAGATAGATAGAAACAGACTGCGATAGATAGATAGATAGATAGATAGATAGATAGATAGGTAGATAGATAGATATGAACTATATTAGATAGATAGATAGATAGATAGATATGAACAATATTAGATAGATAGATAGATAGATAGATAGATAGATAGAAACAGATTGCGATAGATAGATAGATAGATAGATAGATAGATAGATAGATAGATAGATAGATAGAAACAGACTGCGATAGATAGATAGATAGATAGATAGATAGATAGATATGAATATATAGAATAGATAGATAGATAGATAGATAGATAGATAGATAGATAGATAGATAGAAATAGACTGCGATAGATAGATAGATAGATAGATAGATAGATAGATAGATAGAAACAGACTGAAACAGATAGATAGATAGATAGATAGATAGATAGATAGATAGAAACAGACTGCGATAGATAGATAGATAGATAGATAGATAGATAGATAGATAGATAGATAGATATGAACAAAGTTAGATATGAAGAAATTTGGATAGATAAATAAATATGAACAAAGTTATATAGATAGATAAATAGATAGATACGAACAGAATTAGATAGATAGATAGATCCATCCATACATACATATGAACAGAAATAGATAGATATGAACAAAATAAGATAGATAGATAGATAGAGTCATCCGCAGACAGATCTGTTTCGCTGTATCACAGCTCATCAGTACGGTTAGACATCCGATTGCTTTTTACCTAGCATTGAAACCTACCGAATCGGCCTCAGTCGGCGATTCTACCTCTGAGCTATAGGCTCTAGGTAGAAGGTGTCGGACTTTTTTAGCGTGTACATTATAATTATACACACGCCCAATAGCTTAGAGTGTTCTAATTCATTGCTGAATAAACGATGCGTAGATGCTAGCGTAGCTACTGTTTATCAAAGTCTACCATTCTTCAAGAATGCTCAGTATAGATATAGATATATTTCCCAGACTTAAAAAGTTACATTGAAGGAAGTTTTCAAAAGCTAACTGTTGCTATAAAATTGAGATATAACAGTTTTAGTAATGTCCTGTAGAGATAAAGCTTTTATGTTGAAATTTGTTATTAACTCTCTGTGTGTTGCCCGGTGTGCCTGTCTAGAAAATTATTATTTTCACACTTTATTAAAGGTTATTTCCCTTTCCTGCCTTTCAAAAATGTCCATCTTTTTTATTTTCGTATAGAAAAACAAGAGAACGAATATGCAGATGATGTGCAAGCAACAGATATTCAATATTCAATAAGGAAAATATTTACAAAATAATACAGTGTGAATGTATCCTATGGAATATTCAACCAACTGGTGTAAGAAAAGAACTGTAATCAACCTTTATATCAATGCAAATTCAGTTATTGAAGATAGTATGTTAAAGCGTGTGAAACTGAAAAGAAACCGGGTTTGTTTTCTGTAAACATATTCCATTTATCAATACAAACTTCAGAATTTACCAAACAAATACTTCGAAATGAAATCAAAAACACATGACAAAATGATATTTCCAAAATGGCGAGTGTTTTAGAAGCAAATATTGTATTGCGGTCATTCGTCTATTTGTCATTTCACGCCACGCAAGGCAATAAATCCACTAAGATACAAGCGCTTACTGAGTGTGAGAGAATATCAGAAAAAGAAAATATTTTGTAAAAACGCAGAGATATAAAAAAAAAAACAGGAATTGACAAGCCAGGAGATGAAAATTGATATTTCAATTTCTGAAGCCGGGATAGTGCGAGAAGTGCGAGAAAAAAACGTCTTAGCGTAGAGTTACATCTAGCCATTTCAACTGCCAAATATTTATAACCTTGCCGCCTGTCTAGTCAATTAGTTAAATGCCATACGTGATACACGCTTGGGTGATCATGTCTCTTTTGAGGCATGACTGAGCAGAAAACTTCCGCTGTAGGTTTTCTTTACTTACTGCGGTAGACTAGTTTACAATCAAGACTGGTGTCCCTGCAAAAGGAGTTTACTCGTGCAACCAGACTGTCGACTGGGACCCACCCATTCACAGTTAGATCAACCATATGCAGCCGACAATTCTACTCTATCAGCTTCTTTTCTCATATTTCCCGCCTGTGGAACTCCCTTCCATATTCTTGCTTTCCTGACGGCTACAACCTCCAGGAAATTAAATGCAATGTCAATACCCATCTCTTATCCACTTGACTCCAGTTCTTTCTACATTACCCTGTATATCTTTTCCGTTCTCTCTACCTTTGCAGCTGTCATCACACCTGTATTCCCATCCTTCTCTTGCCCTTTCTCTGACACCCTCTGTAACTGGTTCGTCTTTCTCTTTACTCTCCTCCTATTTAATCTTTTATTCTTATGTAGCCCCCTGCGCATCAGTGGCGTTACAACCTTGCATGGGGTGAAACGATTTTTAAAAAAGGCTATAGAACCCAATCTGTCCTGCAATTAACCCGTAGCTGGAAAGAGAAACTAAGAATTTGATTCATACTTTTCTGTAGGCGGTATGTAAATGAATTAGAATTCGAATTCGGCTCTGCGAAATCTCGTTTCGAGTCGATATCACAGCGCACATACTGTTAGTCTAGAAATAATTAAAAACAAAAACTGATTCATATTTTATATAATGCTTTAATATAAACAGATTATGAAGCAGTACAACAGCTCAAACATCATGAGTATAACAATAAAGATGAGGACAACAGTCCAAACAATGTGTAAATAGTTACAATACCTCATCACAGAAATATAGACATATATAGAAGGAGTGAATATGGAAACAATGATGAGGACAACAGTCTGAACAATGTTAATAGTGTAAATAGTTAAAATACCTTATCTCAGAAATATGAAGAGATGTTCAAGGGGTGACTATGGCAACAAAGATGAGGACAACAATCAGAACAATGTAAATAGTAGAAATAATTACAATACCTCATCACAGAAATGTAGACAGATATTGAATGTGAATATGGAAACAAAGATGAGGACAACAGTCAGAACAATGTAAATAGTGTAAATAATTACAATACCTTATCTCATAAATATAGAGAGATATTGAAGGTGAATATGGCAACAAAGATGAGGACAACAGTCAGAACAATGTAAATAGTGTAAATAAGTACAATACCTCATCACAGAAATGTAGACAGATATTGAATGTGAATATGGCAACAGAGATGAGGACAACAATCCAAACAATGTAAATAGTGTAAATAGTTACAATACCTCATCACAGAAATATAGACATATATAGAAGGAGTGAATATGGAAACAATGATGAGGACAACAGTCTGAACAATGTTAATAGTGTAAATAGTTAAAATACCTTATCTCAGAAATATGAAGAGATGTTCAAGGGGTGACTATGGCAACAAAGATGAGGACAACAGTCCGAACAATGTAAATAGTAGAAATAATTACAATACCTCATCTCAGAAATATAGACAGATATTGAAGGTGAATATGGCAACAAAGATGAGGACAACAGTCCGAACAATGTAAATAGTGTAAATAATTACAATACCTCATCTCAGAAATATAGACAGATATTGAAGGTGAATATGGCAACAAAGATGAGGACAACAGTCCGAACAATGTAAATAGTGTAAATAATTACAATACCTCATCTCAGAAATATAGACAGATATTGAAGGTGAATATGGCAACAAAGATGAGGACAACAGTCCGAACAATGTAAATAGTGTAAATAATTACAATACCTCTTCTCAGAAATATAGACAGATATTGAAGGTGAATATGGCAACAAAGATGAGGACAACAGTCCGAACAATGTAAATAGTGTAAATAATTACAATACCTCATCTCAGAAATATAGACAGATATTGAAGGTGAATATGGCAACAAAGATGAGGACAACAGTCCGAATAATGTAAATAGTGTAAATAATTACAATAACTCTTCTCAGAAATATAGACAGATATTGAAGGTGAATATGGCAACAAAGATGAGGACAACAGTCCGAACAATGTAAATAGTGTAAATAATTACAATACCTCATCTCAGAAATATAGACAGATATTGAAGGTGAATATGGCAACAAAGATGAGGACAACAGTCGGAACAATGTAAATAGTGTAAATAATTACAATACCTCATCTCAGAAATATAGACAGATATTGAAGGTGAATATGGCAACAAAGATGAGGACAACAGTCCGAACAATGTAAATAGTGTAAATAATTACAATACCTCATCTCAGAAATATAGACAGATATTGAAGGTGAATATGGCAACAAAGATGAGGACAACAGTCCGAACAATGTAAATAGTGTAAATAATTACAATACCTCATCTCAGAAATATAGACAGATATTGAAGGTGAATATGGCAACAAAGATGAGGACAACAGTCAGAACAATGTAAATAGTGTAAATAATTACAATACCTCATCTCAGAAATATAGACAGATATTGAAGGTGAATATGGCAACAAAGATGAGGACAACAGTCAGAACAATGTAAATAGTGTAAATAATTACAATACCTCATCTCAGAAATATAGAAAGAAATTGAATGTGAATATGGCAACAAAGATGAGGACAACAGTCCGAACAATGTAAATAGTGTAAATAATTACAATACCTTATCTCATAAATATAGAGAGATATTGAAGGTGAATATGGCAACAAAGATGAGGACAACAGTCCGAACAATGTAAATAGTGGAAATAATTACAATACCTCATCACAGAAATGTAGACAGATATTGAAGGAGTGAATATGGCAACAAAGATGAAGACAACAGTCTGAATAATGTAAATAGTGTAAATAATTACAATACCTTATCTCATAAATATAGAGAGATATTGAAGGTGAATATGGCAACAAAGATGAGGACAACAGTCAGAACAATGTAAATAGTGTAAATAAGTACAATACCTCATCACAGAAATGTAGACAGATATTGAATGTGAATATGGCAACAGAGATGAGGACAACAATCCAAACAATGTAAATATTGTAAATATATGTTGAAGGAGTGAATATAAGAATAATGATGTGGACAACAGTTTAAACAATGTCAATAGTGTAAATAGTTACATTACCTCATCTCAGAAATATGAAGAGATGTTGAAGGTGTGAATATGGCAATAAAGATGAGGAGAACAGTCTAAACAATGTAAATAGTGCACACTTTTTTGGAACGGGAAGTTGCTGTGGACGTGTTCCTTTCAGAATATGCCATTCCTATTCGGTTGTGAACATATTTGGTCTAGAAAGGCAATGCAAAGCGTATGTTGACGAATGTCAACGCTAGGCATACTCAGACCGCCTTCAGAAGGATGGAGGTAACAGAACTCCCGAAACACGTTGGAAGTTTTGGATCACCACAAAAAGGAGTACAACGCCCTGACTAATGTCATTAATATTGCATGCGGGAGAGGAAGAACAGAGAGTCAGTAAAGGAGAATCCAGTAGATGAGCAAAACACATACTTCCGCACTCGACTTTAAGGAAAGACTCCACCGAGATCTCAAACGACCTGCGGCCTCGGCCTTCTCTCAAACCTCCGGCCAGTTCATTTCCAACAGGATATCGGGACCGAATCAGATGCCGAGAATTTTGACGGCCCGTCCGTTCAGAGGAAAGGTCCGGGAAGAGAAACTCCCTGACACGCACCCAACCGCAAGCCAACAGACTTATCGTGATTGATCTTTGTCCATATCCCCGTTTCATACCCTGTGATCTCTTTGCTAACTTTTTCAATTTCGGTTCTGCTCTACACAAGAAACGAAACATAGTCAGCATAGGCGGTGTACCTGGCCGAGTTGGTAGCACCAGTTAAGTAAGTTCCGCACAGAACCGGATTCGCCTTTAGCTTGCAAAGGAACGGCTCCAACGCAAGAACGTAAAGCAAAGGGGAAATCGGACAATCATGATGAATGAAGCGAGATAATATGAAAGACTACGATCTAACCCGATTCACTTTCACCAGCGCACCGGGGGACGCATATAGCAGTCGGATCCAAGAGTGAAAGTACGGCCCAAAACCGGCGGCGAAAAGGACAGACTCCAAAAACCGATGGTCAAATCTATCGAAAGCCTTGAACTGATCAAAATTGATCAGCGCGGCTTCACTGTCGAATTTCTCGATGATAAGCATACCAAATGAAGGTTGTCCTGAATAGTCCTACTCTTTACAGAAGTTTGCTCGGGACGAATCGGACTAGGGAAGACAGCCTGCAAACAACCGGCTAAAATCTCGGCTGAAATCTTCAAGTGGGTATTCAACATCCTCAGAGGCCAAAAATTATAACCCTCTGCTTCATCCAGTTGTTGTACATCGGCGCTAGCAAGAGGGCCAAATCGGGCGACTGGCTCAAGTAGATTTTCTTACAGAAGACAATACACCATATATCAAGTATAAGGGTGACGATAATTATTTTTCTGTAACAATATTCTGTAACCACGGTGTCCGCACAAAGGTGCTGGTACAAACGACGAATTTTGCGATGTTGAATGATGACAAATTAAACTTCATATGCTCTGCGGCCTTCACTAGATTCTGAATTCTGAATAATTCTGGGGCGACAATTAAAACTTTCGATTCAATTCATAAATGTTTTTCTTCAGGGACCACTCAATCCGACTTCTTCACAAAAATCAGTTTCAAATAATCATTTCATAATCTTCTTTTTCTACTTCTTCCTCATTTTTTCGTCACCGTCAGCAACAACAAATAACAAACACAACTGTCGAAAACAATAGGTCCAGACTCTTTGACTGGTGGATTCTTTGTCTTTATTTTCTTTTTTTTCCTAGTCCTCTGTCATTATGCTTGGGGAAGGTATTAATCCGTCTCTTCCTTCCAGTTATGGGTTAAATAGCAGGACAGACTGGGTTCTATAGCCTTGGTCGGCAACCAGTCTACCGCAGAATAATCTTTTGCCCAGTCAGTCATGTCTCGAAAGGGACATGATCGCCCAAGCGTGTATCACGTATGGCACTTAACTGACTGACTGGTGTATAGGTCACACTGGCTATTTAATTGACCCTCCCAAGCCCACTTTCTAGCCAAAAAGTTAAAACAAATGTTTTTTTCAACTCACTGGCAGAAACAATGTGTGTTCTGGGATGGAATCAACTGTCTTGAATATTGTTAAAAGTAAGCCATTTGTTGTTGTTGTTTTTTGCTTAACTTTTGCTTAGTTTGAAACTTTTCATGTCTAATTGAAGGATTGGTTTAGTTTCTTAGTTTTTAGCCCTACGTCGACACTCTTAGCTAGAACTCCGTCAATGTAGTTAGCACGCCCCTCGGAATTTAAGCTGCTTCTACTACTCCAAGTTCACACAACCTCCGCAGGACGTTCATTACGATACTTATCGACAAGCGCATTCCTGTCAATAAAGTTTCGAAATGGTTTAACATCCGGGTTGTTAGTACTTGATCTTTTCCTTATGCGATCTTTCTCTGAGTGAAGGATAGTATCCCTCCCCCCCGCTCCCCCGCTAAGACTACTCGTCGAGATGTTTCCAGGAACGACTCGATCTGCCGAAAGAAAGCAGTACGCTCAGCATGGACATTCGGCGCATAAACCTAAATAAGACGAAACGCCTTATCTTTTATGGTAATATCCAGCACGCAAAGCCTGCCCGCCGGAACTGCGAATACAAGCACACACGACATCTTCAGAGACCTGCTCACTTGCCAGGAAACATCTCTAGAGCGCCCATCAAGACACGCTGAATAGAGCTCAAACCGCCTAGACAGAATGACTTCATAGTCGCCAGCTAAAAATCGGGTTTTCTGCAAGCAACAAACATCCACACCAAGCCTCACCGTTCAAGATTTCGACTTCAGTCCCCGGACATTCAAGGTTGCCATTGTCAGAACTAATTCGCGTTGAGAGTCTGGACGAAATATGGACGGGGAAAAGATACCGACAGCCTTTCCCATTGATCGTTAGCCCATTTCAGTCTTCATAGTGCCATCTAAGAAGATATCTCAGGGAAAGGTGAGTTTTAGCGCCCTATAGAGAGAGGGGTGGACTAAAACTGGGAGCCGTCCTAAAGAAAAACTTTTAACCTTGTTGATGATTTTTAGATTCTAAAATTGCGATTGGTGGAGTGATATCTGTTTGTAAGGTAGTTTGGTTACCTTTTTACGAGGCTAATTATATTCTGCTGCAGGACTTCTCTGTCACTTTATGGGTAGCAGCACTTCTTTCCTTGTGGAGAGACTGGGAAAAGGACGAGTAGATTTTTTGAAAAGGCTGGGGTCTCTACTGAGAGAGATATGCTTTCGAGTAGGGGATTGAGCTGAATCAGATTTTCGTGGTCGTGATGGCCTTTTATGTGATTTTGCCTTTTTCAGTTCTTCATTCAGCAAGATTATCTTCTCTGCGCCCTCACACCTAGGATCATACTTCTTCAGAAGATAGTGAAATGATGCATTTTCGAGGCCGGGGCATCATCCTTCACGCTGATAGAGGGTATGAGACTGTATGTGTCTTTCGTCCAAGCGGCCTCAGAGGACTGGTGCTTTCCTGATGCTTTCCCCTGACCTTACCAACACCCAGCCATTACGCATTTTCTTTCTCTGTGGCTGACAAAGATTTTTCGGGTAATGTGGGCTGATCTTTTGGGCGAACAGGGTTACTATCACACAAGTCCCAGCTAATGGCATATCCACTACAGGCGTGGAGAATTTGCAAGGCCTTATTTTCTGGATATGAGGAGGAGAGGTGACCAACCTCTCCACACTTCCGGTACTTTGGTTTACGACCGGACACTATCAGTGGAAGTTTCAGGTCCCCTACATCACGGCAGTTGGGGATGATCAAGAAGGCTTGCCGGTCTATCATAATTTTGAAAGAACATCCTTCGGTCAGGCTATCACAAGAGACATCCAATATTTGACCATACTGCGAAATGTAAAGCAGCTAGATGTTCCCCTATATCATGAGGAGGTGCATCAAATACTGCGACGTGATCCTGCTACGGCCATCATATTCAGTTCTTAATATGATTTCTTTGGTGATAAAAATCTTTACTGGCCAACATTATGCAGTCTTCTGGTGTGGGCAACATTATGTCCCACATGAAGAAGCCTTCTTTCTTTACTATTCTTAGTGGCTTCACCCCCCGACTGACTGCACTGTTTTAACAACTGTGACTTTCGTAGGGTGACAAATTTTGCGCGAACTCTAGTCCACCACGAAGGCTGACACTATTTTTCTCAATCTTTTTAATTCTTGGAGGTCTTCCAAAAGACTACTTTCTTTGACAATGTGATCCTAACTTTCAGCCCACTCCAAGACCGACGCAATATTGATGACACATTTCAGGTTCCGGGGGGACTTCCAGCAACAAAGTAACTTCCCAACCTACGCATCTGTTTTCTTTTCTTTGTTCTTGTCTTCAACTTTTTCGCCATTATCGGCCTTCTTCACTTTTTCGATTACTTCTTTGTAGCTGATGATTGGAATTGGTGCTTTTGTAAAATCTTTATCAGGAGGGTCATTTACAGACACTAATTATTTTATCCGACTTTTGTCGGACATTTTGATTCAAAGTAAGATGGGTGAGGTTGGGAGAAAACAGAATTTAAATAAATTCAGGAATTAAACCTGAGAGATAAACAAAAATGAAAATATAAGTATTTAAGATACAAACGAAAAAATAAACGAATAGAAATAAATTAAAATTAACCTAAAAGGTTACAAAAAACTAAGTTATAAATTACAAAAGAGGAGTTCGTCTGACACGGCTGAAAAATAAAGAGGAACCTGGTAAAAAGTTGCGCGAAAAATAAACTTAAAAATAAAAATAGAAAATGAAAAAGAGTTAAATAAGGGCGAATTAGCCTAATACGGTAGGAAAATAAAAAAAAATCTTGTAAAAGGTAAACTTTAAATAAAAGTTACCATAAAGGAAGAGGGGAATCAAATAAAAATCAAAGTAGCCCACAACGGCCCAAATTAACCTCGTAAAAGTTTACTAAGAAAATGTAGAAAAAAAAAATTAAATAAAACAAATCAGCCTGAAATGCAAGAGAATAAAAAAATTAACCTCGTAAAAGGTTAAAAAGAAAATTAAACTTTAGATGAAAGTTGTAAAAAAAGGAAAACAAATTAGTAGAAGAAAAAAAGATAACTTCGTAAGAAGGTTACGAGAAAAATAAACTTGAAATAGAAGTTAAATAAAAATTAGCCTTAAACTGCAAAGATTACTTTCTAAAATGTTTATAAAAACTTTAAATAAACGTTATAATAAAATAAATTAATTTAAACAATAGAATGAATTAGCCTAAAACGGTAGAAGCTAAAGTAACTTCGTTAAAATAAAAAAATTCTCAAGCAAAAATAAAATCACGAAAAATAGATTAAATATGACATAAAGGTTTGGAAAATAAAACAAAATACGAAAAGTTGCTGAAAAACTACTTTCGAAAAAAAAATAGGAGAGAGGCTGATAAAAAAAAACGCACGAGGAAAAATTCAAATAAAAACCATTATTGGTGACTGAAACGAAAAATAAAATAAAACATAAAATAAAACGTAAAACTTAAATAAAAACTAAAATGACGGTTAAAGCCAAGCAGATACCGAAATAAAACATACAATAATTTTTTTTTTAATCATTTCACCAAAACAAAGCATTCCACTGCCACTATTGCGCAGGGGGTTACATAGGGGAAGGTGATGAGAAAGAATGGTTAGATATAGGAAATGTCAGAAGGAGGGTGATAGACGGGTAAGGATGTAGATGGGAAGTGTGTTTGAGAGAATGGATGTGAGTTAGTGTGTTAGGAGGTGTCTATTGACCTTACATTTAAACTTCTGGAGATTGTAGATGTCAGGGAAGCAAGTATGTGGAAGGGAATTCCACAGGCGGGAAGTGCGAGAAAAGAAGCTGTTGGAGTAGAAATTGCGGTTACATTTTATCGGTTTCACTGTAAAAGTGTGGGACCTAGTTGCAAATCTCGTATTTCGTGCAAATTCGTACCTGGGGGCACCAGTGATCTAAGTTCATCGCGAGCAGAAGCGGTGAAAGTATTTACAAAAGAGGAACAAGGAAGCCACGTCACGCCGGTGAGAAAGTGACTGCAGCCAGCCTGCCAAGTTGTTATCGATCACATTACAGATTCTGCGTTGTATTTTGTCAAGAACCTCGAGGAGAATAGCAGGGGCTCCCGACCAGATGTGGCAGCAGTATTCAATACACGGGAGGATGGTAGATTTATATATGTGCAGGTTAGATTCAGACGGAAAAAACTTCCGGGCAAAAAGAAAACGAGAGAAAAAAATTAAAATTGAATGTAAACAAAACAAGAAAATAAAATATAAATAAAAAGAAACTCATCTATAAAATTCAAAACAATGTTCTTTTAAAAAACAATTTTTCCAAGAAAAACTCATACAAGAACAGTCAAAAACAAGTCAGTAAAATAATTCTGAACCGGTTCACCCAGAACTCAGCAGCAGACTGTGTTATTAGGTTGTCCCAAAAGTTCGTAAACACTTGCAAAACATTGAAATTTTACTCGCCAAGTAATCTAAGGTTACCAGAAAACACTTGCAAAATTTGACATTTTACTCGCAAAACCAAAAAAAATTATTGCTCAAAATAAAGTCCATCATTTCCAAGGCTTTCTGCCATCGATCTGCAAGCTTTCGGATCTGGTCAAAGTACAATTCAGCCGGCTTCGAATCAAAGAATTCTTGACACGCTTCCTCGACTTCATCAAACGAGTCGAATCGGCGGCCCTTCAGAAAGTGCTGCATTGAGCGGAAAAGGCCGTAATCTGATGGAGCACAGTCAGGACTGTAGGCTGGATGTAGCAGAACCTCAACGGCGTCCAGCTCTTCAAACTTGTCTTTGGTCTTCCTGGCGGTGTGTGGCTTGGTATTGTCCGGCTGCATCAAAACGCGCTTTCGGTTGATCAGAGCCGGGTACTTTTGCTTCAACTTTTCGTAGACCCGCTCAAGTTGCTGACAGTAGAGTTCGGCACTGATGGCATGACCATTCGGAACCAACTCAAAATGCACGATTCCTTCAAAGTTCCACTAAACACACAACATGACTTACTTGCTGAATCGATCTTGTTTTGCCACCTACGGTGTCTCTTGCCCTTTCTGAACCCATCGCTTGTCTCGATTGTGCTGGACCAGATAGACCCATTTCGCAAGTGTTTACGTACTTTTGGGAAAACCTAATATTTACAGAAAGCGGAAAGAAAGGGCTATGTATAAACTACAAGAAAGCTGAATGCATAACAATAAGTTAAATAAATAATCCAAAATTCCCAATCCAATTAGGCAAGACGAAATGTCAAACAGGTAAAGAAATTATATAACTATGAAATATCCAAAAAGAGGACGGAAAGTGTGACAATGATATCCAAAGGTGTATTGGTATGGCCAAGGATACATTGCAGAAGCTAAAATTGAGCATTGAAAGACAAAAATATTTCGCTAGAAACAAAAAAGAAAATAATGGACTGATATATCATGTATGTCATTCAATATGGCAGTGAATGTTGGACAATTTCATCAAAGACTTGAAGCAATTGAAATGCAGTTCTACAGAAGGATGCTGAGGATACCAGCTTGAACATATTTCAACGACGAGTTTTTTGAAAAGGATGGTAATGAACAGGAAAATGACTACTTAAAATCAGGAAAACAACAGCAGAAGTTTCTGGGGCATATATAGAGAAAAGAGGGCTGAGAGAATCTGATCCTCACGGGACGGATAAAGGAAAGGAGAGACGAGAGAAAGTAACGCGTGATGGTCTTGAGTAGATGGATGTGTTTACGAACTTTTGGGACAACCTAATATTTAAAAAAGAGCTCATATATAGAGAAACCATAGGCATTTGGAACAGGGTTAGGGTTAGGGTCAGGTTCATTCGAAGCCAAGCTATCATTCCTGGTCTTGCTTGGAATATGTTGTTTAATATTCATATCTAAACGCTATTTCTTCGGGTGCGGTTAGTGATCTAAAAGACCAATTCAATAATTGTGCACACATGTTTGCTATTTCTTCAGTGGCTTCAGCTAAATAGAAATGGAAAGCTGAACACCAACGCGTTATTAGATTCCTGAAGAATAATCATGATTTAGTGATCTCCAGACCGGATTTCATTTAGAATTATCCACTTGGCAATAAATACTAAATATGGTATGAAATACACAGTATCATTTAAAAAACTAGGCTGACCTAATAATTATGGCCGTTAGTATATATATATATATATCGCTCATTCAATGAAATGAATTAGAGCGCTCTAGCTATTGGGCGCGTATAATGATATGCGCTAAAAAGTCTGCCTACTTCCACCGAACGCCCATAGCCCAGGGGCAGAGTCACCGACTGACGCCATTTTGGTCGGGTGTCAATCCTGGGTAAAAAAGCAATAGGAGTCTAACCATACTGATGAGCTGTGATACGGCGAAACAGATCTGTCTGCGGATGACTGTATATATATATATATATATATATATATATATATATATATATATATATATATGCTTATGCCTTGAAGGCTGTCACAATGCGAAACAGATCTGTCTGAGGATGACAATATATATAGGAAATCTGCAGGATGCGATAAGTAAATTGTTGCTATTTGCCTTGTAAAATTTATCAAAGTAATAATAACAAAAGAACGATTCTATTTTCATTTAGAATTATCCACTTGGCAATAAATACTAAGAAAATATGAAATACATCACTTCTTTGAAAAAACTGGGGTGACCTAATAATTATGGCCGGTAGTGTATATATATATATATATATATCGCTCATTCAATGAAATGAATTAGAGCGCGCTAGCTATTGGGCACGTATAATGAGATGCGCTAAAAAGTCTGCCTACTTCTACCGAACGCCCATAGCCCAGGGGTAGAGTCGCCGACTGATGCCATTTTGGTCGGGTTTCAATCCTGGGTAAAAAAGCAATAGGAGTCTAACCATACTGATGAGCTGTGATACGGCGAAACAGATCTGTCTGAGGATGACAATATATATAGGAAATCTACAGGATGCGATAAGTAAATTGTCGCTATTTGCCTTCTAAAATTTTGCAAAGTAATAATAAAAAAAGAATAAAATTCCGTTGAACTAATCTCTCACCCGGAACTTGGCCGACAAATGTCACTGGGCCATCATGCAGCGACTGTTTGCATCAAACAAAAAATAACTCTCGGGACATGTAATGTCAGTACGTTAAACATCGGTGGCTAAATAAAAAATGTAAAAACAAAATATGTTAATCGTCAACATTTTATGTGATACTAGGTCGTCAAACAATGGAGTTTTTATCAGTGACATCCACAGGATTAGGCAGACAGAGAGAAAATGAGAAAGAATTTTGTCGCTAAGAAAAAATAGATGTCATCAGGAAACCTGATCTACCGACAACGGAAATTCGTGTGACAGGAGAGCAGTTTTAATGCATTTTGCCAGTGCCACATTTATAGAGAAAGAAAAATGAGCTAATGATTAAATAACGATCGAAAACTGACGAAATTTTCAGATAAAAGACAAAGACAAAAGGTTTATGAATTTAAAATGCTTCACTTTTACTCCGTAGGAGAAGGAGATATGGAACAAAAAGAAGAAAGAAATATAAGATAAGATGAAGAACAAATAGGAAACGTTTATCAATCTAACATATTTCACTTTTACTAAAGTTTCATCAGAGAATGAAATACGGAACAAAAAGAAGAAATATAAGATAAGATAAAGAACAAATAAGAAACGTTTATCAATCTAACATGTTTCACTTTTATTAAAGCTTCATCAGAGAATGACATATGGAACAAAAAGAAGAAAGAAATATAAGATAAGATAAAGAACAAATAGGAAACGTTTATCAATCTAACATGTTTCACTTTTATTAAAGCTTCATCAGAGAATGACATATGGAACAAAAAGAAGAAAGGAATATAAGATAAGATAAAGAACAAATAGGAAACGTTTATCAATCTAACATGTTTCACTTTTATTAAAGCTTCATCAGAGAATGACATATGGAACAAAAAGAAGAAAGAAATATAAGATAAGATAAAGAACAAATAGGAAACGTTTATCAATCTAACATATTTCACTTTTACTAAAGTTTCATCAGAGAATGAAATACGGAACAAAAAGAAGAAATATAAGATAAGATAAAGAACAAATGAGAAACGTTTATCAATCTAACATGTTTCACTTTTATTAAAGCTTCATCAGAGAATGACATATGGAACAAAAAGAAGAAAGAAATATAAGATAAGATAAAGAACAAATAGGAAACGTTTATCAATCTAACATGTTTCACTTTTATTAAAGCCTTCATCAGAGAATGACATATGGAACAAAAAGAAGAAATAAATATAAGATAAGATAAAGAACAAATAAGAAACGTTTATCAATCTAACATGTTTCACTTTTATTAAATATCCTTCCCTCTCTCTCCTCCCCTGAAACTGTCATCACACCTGCACTCTCATCTTTCTATTCCTCCTTTCTAATTAGTTTGTACTCCTCTTCTCTCTTCTAATTAATTTTCTTTCAGTTATGTAGCCCCCCGCACATCAGTGGCATTTCCGCTTTGCTCGGGGTGAAATGATTAAAAACAAAAAAACAATCTTATCTTCTCTTTGCTTCTATCAGTTCCTTCCCCAGGTTCAAGTACTGCTATTCGATTTTAATCTGTCAGAATTTGTCAGAAATTCAAAACCCTCTATCGATATCATTTACGAGTCGAATTATTTTATTTTCCTGTTATCTTTGTCTAGAGTATCGCTGTTCTTCATAACATTTGTTTTTCAAACGTTTTTTTCTTTTGTTTTTTTTTAACTCCTTTTACCTATAAACTTATAGTTTATTGTCTGCAAGTAACTTTGTTTATTTAATTTGGATGGAGCATATTTTCAAATTTATCTTAGTTTTTCAAGTCTTAACGTTTATTTTATTTGGATATTAAATTTCGTTATATTATAAATTGCTGTGGATTCTTATTCGATTTTAATACGACCAAGACTTTGTCAGAAATTCAAATCCCTCTATCGATATCATTTACGAGTCGAATTATTTTATTTTCTGTTTATCTTTGACTAGAGTATCGCTGATCTTCATAACATTTGTTATTCAAACATTTTTTTCATTTTGTTTTAACTCCCTTTACCTATAAACTTATAGTTTATTGTCTGCAAGTAACATTATTGATTTAATTTGGATGGAGCATATTTTCGAATTTGTCTCAGTTTTTCAAGTTTTAACGTTTATTTTATTTGGATATTAAATTTCGTTATGTTATAAATTGTTGTGGATTCTTGTTGAGAAACCACACAAAATAACAAATAACGAAAACAGATGAGGAGCTAGAAAATGTAAGTTATATTGAACAAAAATATACAAACTGGAACACTGGTTAGTCAATTTAGGAATAGTCGGAATAATGTTAGTAGGAATCAATATATACAGTCTTATGCTGAAGAAGTATCAAATCCAAAAACACTTCAACTTACTGTGTACCAACTTACAAGCCAACTGACTCCTTACTAACTCTCTGTCTACTACTCTGTATTTACTAGCCTTCCCACACAAGGCCAGATGTGACACATGTTCATTTTCTAGTGGGTATTCCCGGCCATATAACCGGGCCAAAAAATCTCTATTTTTCCCCAGTCGTGGTTCTACCCTTCGGCGGAACCACGACTGGGTTTGTACTCTCTACTCGGAAGCAGAGAGTGCCCTCTACCCGAAGGCAGAGGGCTGACAGTGTCTCTAACTACTACTCTGCTGTTCTCTGTGTAAACTGGATTATATGTACACATTAGGCGAGTCCATACTTATGTGCAAAAAGGGTTAAACCCCAACATAAATAAAATATTTTTTTAGAATTTGTCTATATTTCTGAGATGCGGTAGTATTTACAGTATTTACAATATTGTTCTCATCTATGTTGTCATTTGTACGACGTTTTGGCCGTTGCACACTCCGGCCTTCTTTTATCAGAGTTCATATTGCAAGCCGACCAAGCATAAAGATGAACACAATATGGGAACCAATAATACGGAGTGCCAGAGAAAATCATTAGTGTCAAAATTGCAATATGATAAAAATACTAGAGAAAACCATTAACATAAAAATACTAGAGAAAACCATTAAGATCAAAAAATTGCAATATGAACTCTGGTAAAAAATGGTTACTGAACATTAGGTTTATAAGTTCCAAAAATCAGTTGTTCTTGTTCCTTAAGGACACATGACCTAGTGGATATAGACGTTGGTTCGTTCCAGTGACTTGACCCAAAGAGTTGCGAGTTCAAAACAAGTAACTTACAGGGCTAGAGGGAGATAACTCATGACTAGCAAAAGAGGCACTACTACGCAAGTAACAAAGATCTTATACTCTATTGATAGTAATAAAGGGTTCGGTTCAAAATTCCTATCAGCTGAAGAATGCCGGAGCGTACAACGGTCGAAACGTCGTACAAATGGCAACAAGGATGAGAACAATAGTCCGAATAATGTAATTACTGTAAGATAATTTTTATGAAGATTTAAAAATTAATTTGCTTTCCACTTTGGGTATTTATATTTTTTTATTTTGCTTAATTTTATTTTTTTATTTTTGAGTTTTGAGTTTTCAGAGTCAAAACTGAGTAAAGTTTTTTTTTTCAAATTAAAAAATCAACAGGAGTAGATAATCTCTCCTTTCACGCGGTCCTTACACCTCCCTCTTCTATTGAATAGGGGTAGGGGCTAATCCCTTTTTTCTTGTTTACAAAGGGGTTCCTGGTTTTTGTCCATTCTTTAGGTCTTAATCTTGATGCTGCCACGAGTTTTTTGTAATGTATGTGGATGTTTGCAAAGGTTCTTCATACTGAGAAGTAACGAGGTGGTAGTTTTCTGTTTGGTGCTTACAACTGGTAGTTAGGAGCCCAAACTCTTGCGTAGCGTCTTGAGAGACTGCTCTGAATGGATGACATCCTGCAAGTACCTCCGGTAGGTAGACTTGATGTCACATTTTGCTGCAGTCTGTGTCAGTTTCCATCATACAAATGTTTCATTTAACGACCGAATGCTACTGCTATTCTAGACCCTTCTTTACTTATATAACTTTAAATCATGACAACACATAATCAAATATCTAAAACAAAACAGGCTAAACAAAAACACCTCTCCATATCACTTTATTTAACGTCCGTGATATCCGTGATATCCGTTCCTCTACGAAAGGTTCCCTGACATACCAGCTCTGAGCGAAACTAACCTCAACCCTATGATTTCTCAAACGTTGAACTTCTCAATCACTCAGTCTCTCGTGCAAGTAGTTGATATCACCACGCGTTTCACCAGTAATCACAATGGACACACTACTCTTCTAGATCTATTCCTTACTTCTATCCCAACATCATGCCATGTTATGCAGCTCTGCTCTCCTGACAGCTATGATCATGCTGCGGTGTCAGTAAATATCACTTTTCACACCACTTCTATCCAGGAATCTCCTACCAGCATCATATCTTAATGCTATCAACAAGCGGACAGGGGAATCGTTTGGTTATTTCCTTTGCGATGTCCCTTGGAATAAAGTTTTTAGTAATCCTCTGAAAGACTGCGCTTTTGAAGTCTTCTCCTTGGCATAGATGATTTCATCCCAGCAAAAAAATTTCTATTTAAAACTAGTTCATCTCCTTGTTTATCTCCAGCATATTTTACTGCTATCAACATACTGAGAAGAGTATCGTTAGATGATTTTCTATGCAATGTTCCTTGGAACAAAGTTTTTAGTATCATTCTTAAAGACTGCGCTTCTGAAGTCTGCTCCTTGGTGAAAGCGGCATAGATGCTTCCATCCCAACAAGAAAGTCACTGGGTAATGGTTCAGAGATACATGTTGCTCATGTCGTTCTTTTCCTGGCGAGGAACAAATTTTGGAAAAACGTGAAACCTTTACGGCGTTGGTGCTAACAGTCGCTAGATGACGGTCAAGTGACACCAGTTGCTCATGTTAGTCCGTAAGAGGTGAGGAGTTACTTCCTTCGGATTTAACGCCTTTCACGCCGTTGGGTTTTATATGTCTGTTTTGAAAATCCATGTTTTTACGCTAGATAGATAGTGGAATGGTATCCCGTCGCCTTCTCCACGGTGATTTATCGAGACACCACCTCTAGTTAATTGTCCGTTGACTCCTTAAGAATTCCTCCACCCTTTGTAGGTTTAATTTTTATCCTACCGGGTTGTTAACATTCCGTGCAAAAAAATAAAAAATAAATAATAAATAAATATATAAAAATGAAAGGGGAGGAACGGGGTGGGGGATGTAAGAATTTAAACATTAAGTAGATACTTAGTATAAGTTCAAATGACTAGTCATGTAGAGGAAGACGATACAGATTCTCCAGATAAGCATTTCATTAGGAGTAAACAGAAAAGCCTTAAATTTTCTTTGAATTTTTGTAAATATTTCAAAGACAATATCTATACCATCTTTTGATAGTTGCAGCAACCAATCTTCAGTTTAAAATGCTAAAATGCTAATCTTTGGTTTTGCAGACGTTATCTTTTGCTAGTTTAAACTAGAAAAAGAATATTTTCTTTTCACTCGTGTTCAATGTTTTGTCTTGTTTAATATTTCCCTCTCAGGTTTTTGTCAATAGTTTTTTAACAGAAATAGTTTAATTTTTAATATAAAATTTAATATTGAGTTTTTAATGTAAAATTTTGCATAGCGTTGAATTTCCACCCTCCTCCGTGTTGCTTTCTGTTTGTCTCTTTCTCTAACAGATCTGTTTCGCTGTATCACAGCTCATCATTACGGTTAGACTCCGATTGCTTTTAACCCAAGATTGAAACCCGACCGAATTGGCGTCAGTCGGCGATTCTACCTCTGGGCTATGAGCGTTCGGTAGAAGAAGGCGGGCTTTTTAGCGTGTATATTGTCATCATACTCGCCCAATAGCCAGAGTGCTCTAATCCATTACTGAATGAGCGATGCATCAATATCTATCTATCTATATATATATATATATATATATATATATATATATATATATATATATATATGCATGTTTCATTAAATAATATAGACAAGTTTTGTCGACTTATTTTTTTGTAAATTGTTTTTCATATCGTCTGATAAGCTTAATGACATTATCGTTGAAAGAGGAAAGATAATCCCAATATTGATACATGTTTTTATTTAATCCCTTCTGAGCTTTCAGCTTATATCAGCCATTACCAAAAATGGCAATTGTATAGGTTGTATTAAGCAGTTCGCGGGCAGACGATAGTAGCAGTCGTCAATTTTGTTTGTATGGAAGATTGGCAAACACGTGCGTGCTTGTTGGAAGCGAAAATCGCAGTATAGCTTGTGGCGTCTCACATGACCACGCGAGAGTGGAGGCGAGATATATTAGGTATGGAAAGCCATTGGGATAACCGATTGCTTCTGTTATCTATTAAAAGGCATTTGAGAATGTTTGTGGAGATTTCGTAGTTTATTTTGTTCAGGATAAGTTTCAACTCTTTTATGTATATGGCTTCCAGTATTTTTATTTTTTGTTTATTGTTTTTGTGGTTAAGTTTTAGATGTCTAAAGATGTTGGAATTATCGTTTAAATGTAGTGTTAAACGCCGTGAGAGCGAGTTTGTCGTGTGACCAACATATGTATTGTTTACAATATATCTCCCCAAGGGCACTTGAATTTGTAAACTATGTTTTTTTTTTCTTTCAAATAGCTAACCGAAGGAGAAGAGTCGCTGCCGTTGTTCGGTCGGGTTTCAATCCAGGGTAAAAGTAATCGGATGTCTAACCGTACTGATGAGCTGTGATACATCGAAACAGATCTGTCTGCGGATGACTATTTACACTCGCACACCCTGATTGAACACTCTAAAAGAATGGCAGGCTTTGAAAAAACAGTAGCTACTCTAGCATCTACGCATCGTTCATTCATTAATGAATTAGAACACTCTTAGCTAATGGCGTGTTTACATGGTATATCACACGCTAAAAGTCCGCCTCCTTCTACTGAGTAGCCATAGCTCAGACGTAGAATCGCCGACTGATGACAATTCGGTCGGGTTTCAATCCTGGCTAAAAAGCAATTGGATGTCTAACCATAATGACGAGCGGTGAAACAGATCTGTCTGCGGATGACTATATATATATGGATCAGAATTAGACAAGATGATAGAATAACGTAAAAGAAGAAAATAGGAAAGTTATATAGATTTAACATGTTTCACTTTTATTAAAGCTTCTTCAGGAAACGAGAGAAAAATAAAAAACAACAAAAACAAAATACTGGTATGGTATGATTTCGGGTTAATTCTAATGGGTCAGATATATGTCATGTGTATTAAAGCAATAGGTATTTTCTTTGTTTTTAAATGTATGCGGGTGGAATATTTGGGATGGTAAAGTGTATAATAGTGAATGTGTATAATTGCATAGAATTTACGTTAGATAATATGTGTATACTGGCAGTATAGCCCGGCGTTGCTCGGGTGTAATGAAAGCATAAAAACTAATCCATGATAATGGAGCTCAGACTCGTTGAACGTTGGCACGGAAGACTAAAATGCAATAGTTGTTTCCAGTTAAAGCGAAACCGTAGACTGAAAGAAAAATGAATGGATGTAAGTTAAATTTTGATTTCCTGCTATAGATATCAAATAAGTTTTTTTTCGTCGTAAACTGAATTGTAAAGGCTAAATAAGCTCTCTGAGTAAATGGTATCATGGCTGAGACTAAGAACTACAATTATACTTACTTAGAGCCAAACCCGAAGCAAAAACTAAAATAAAAGGACTGAAAAAAATACAGACATACAGGCAGATAAACAGACACGCACACACAAACTTCTTGCCTTATATATATATATATATATATATATATTATCAATTTTTCTGCACTTTTCTAAGAACTGCAACCTTGAAACTTCTGAATATAAGAAGCCTCGCAGACGCTTGTAGTACAACTGTGTAAATTTTCAAGAAAATTGGTTCAGCCGTTTCGAAGTCTATAGGTAACGGACACACACACACACAGACACACACAGACAAACGTCCATTTATTATAGAAGTTTAGATGTGTGTTTATCACGTGTATTAAAGCAATGAATATTTTTTAAATATATGTATGTTGAACCACAACATACCAGAAGGCTTACATTTTTTGTACTGTTCGCAATGTTTTCCTCATCCTTATATGCTATTTTCCGACGCTTCGATCATGTACACTCCGGCCTTTTTCGGGGACCTGAAAATTTCTGTCTAGGACACATGACCCAGTGGATATAAGCCTTATTAAGTTCGAGTAACCTGACCGAAAGAAATGTGAGTTCAATACCTGTCTACGGCAGTGATGAACAAATAACTTAGAAAGTTGAGTTAAAGAGAGATAACTATATGGAATCCTGAAATGACATTTCACATGAAATGAGGATGATATAATCCAGTGATCAAATTAAAGGGTTTGGTTCAAAATTTCTAGCACCCGAATAAGTCCGGCCGAAACATCATAAACATGGCAATAAATATGCGGGCAACAGCTCAACTGTTTAGCTTATGTAAATACTACCTCATCTCAGAAGTATACTAGTATACTGTATTTTATCCATTGGTTGGTGGCTGATGAGGGCTTACAAAATCTAAGTTATAATTTTATTCGATTTAATGTAAAATACATCGTTCTTGAATTGGGCCATGAAATTTCTAAATGCAAATTAATCTCCTTCTCTGTTCTTTCCATTAAAAAAAGAAATTTGAGTTTGGGATCCCCTGGACAAGGAAAATCTAGAAAACTAACTTTTTTCTCAGTAACAACTCATCGGCTTCTTTTTTTTTCTTCAACATTCAATCTGGGTGAGCTTCATGAGAAAACCCATTCCAAATTCTGCTTCTATCAGAAAATCTTTTTTGTTCTGACTTTCAGCTATTTTTTTTATTATTAAACAGTTTTTTCTGTTTGATGTTTTCATTTTTCTAAGTTATCAACACATTTAACAATATCTTTTACAAAAGATATGAGACATACTTTGCTCAATTTCTAAGCTGTTCAAATAGGCTTGAACTTTAAGTTAAATTTGCCTCCGTGTTATAGTCAAGATACTAAATTCACACATTTATTTTATATAGTAATTTTAAAAAGTAAACAAGATGACTATTATACAGTTATTGGCCATAACAGTTTGAAATTCTTGTCGTTGTGCCTCTTGAAAGATGGTAAATTTCTAATAATTATCCGAATCACCAACCTCAACTCCGTTTTCGACATATTTGAATTCTGTTGAAGTGTTACACACTCAGCATTAATTTGTGTAAGGTATAGGCTTTCATATTTGGTAAGGAAAAAAAACGAAAAAAATATTTCAAACAAATGTTGATTTAATTTATATGGGTGCACAACAAAGACAGACGACATGAACCGAGTTTAAAAAACAGACGATAACGCAAAAAAATGAATGAATTACACAAATTAAGTGCATTGTGTGCCAAATGATGGCTAGTAACATGGATGTAAATTAACAATGAAAATGAAATATGCCTTTTATAATGAAACTTATAATGCTGCATAAGGTTCCCAGAAACGAAAACTCTATAAAATGAAGAAAAAGAGAAAATACTTCTCTGAATAGTTTTCAATGTATTCGTACCAAACAAAGTTTGTGGTAAAAGAGAAGAATAGAAGAATAGAAGAATAGGACAATCACACAAGCCAAAGACTTTTCCTTGATGTGGTAGCAGCTTTGATGTTCTTTTCAATTGTCGTCTGGCGGCTGTCAAATTTCTTCCGCGCCGTTTTTCTTGTTCGAATGTGGGGAGCTGGGTTCCTGCAGAAACTGTTCGTCGATTCAAATCCAAGACCCCGCTTAAATAAGATACACTTCTCGGAATTTGGAGGAAAACCTTTTATTGATTTTGGATTAAAAATCAAAAGTTTTTCAACAATTGAAATTGAAAAAAAAAATTCAAAAATTAATCAAGAGTCGAAGGCATTGACTACTTTCTCCAGACGATACACGCTCAAGGAACTTAAACTTCTTATACTATGTATCTTTTGCCAAAACCTATCGGTTCGTCTAGTTTGTTTTGGCATATCACCCTCAATGTGTTATAAAATACCGATAAGATTTTTATTATAAATTCGTTGAAATAGAATATATATTATTTGCAAGAAATCACTTTGTAGATCAGTTTTCATTGACGTGTTTTCGTAAAGAGGGTTTTGTTTAGAGTCAGATGAATTACTAGCATATATATATATATATATATATATGTATATATATATATATATTCTTCAAAAATATATTGCTGTTAATTTTTTTCTTCAAAACTGTATTATTTTTCATCATAAATATATTGCTGATAATATATTTTTCTTCAAAAATTTACTGCTGGTAAAATTTTCTTCTCTAAAAAATTATTGTTGGAATTTTCACTATTAAAATCTTTTTTCACACTTTCATATTGCTCTGACCCCTGTTTGGGGGTCAACTATTTGGTAATAGCTGGCGCCCTACTATCGCGGGTCAGGGTGAACCTGAGAACAACAGCAATTAAGATGGAGATCCATTCACTTCAAAATTTCCCAATTAGAAGTTTTCCTGCTGGAGGCAGTTTATCGTCAAACCCAGGACGCGGATGTAGTTTATCGTCATACACAAGACTCCCGAAAACTTGCTTTGAAATTCTGCTACATCAGGTCTGCTCCTACTGCTAATTATGTAGAGATCTAAACTTATTTATAAATGGAACTTTGTCTGTGTGTGTGTGTGTGTGTGTGTGTGTGTATCCGTTACCTATAGACTCCAAAACGGCTGAACCGATTTTCTTGAAAATTTACACAGTTGTACTATAAGTGTCTGCGAGTGTTCTTAGCTTGGTTTTGTGTCGAGGTACCCAAGATAAATATCGATAATCGATAATCGAAAAAATCGGGTTATAGAAGGAGTGGTCCGATTTTAATCAAATTTGATACACTCATAGACAAAGACATAAGAAACGACATTCAGAAGTTTCAAGATTGCCGCTCTTACAATAGTGCAGAAAATTTGATATTGATACGAGGGAATCAAGACTTGACTTACATCCATTCATTTTTCTTTCAGTCTACGGTTTCGCTTTAACTGGAAACAACTATTGCTTTTTAGTCTTTCGTGCCAACGTCCAAAGAGTGTGGACACCAGGACCATGGATTACTTTCAAAGTTTTCATTACACCCGAGCAACGCCGGACTATACTGCTGGTTCTTGATAAACTCCAAAGAAATATCAATAATGTTATTGGTCCGAACCTCGCATCTTGGCCTTAGTTGCTTTCCCAACATCGTAATGTACATTCCTGGTATTTTTTTTTATGAATAACTTCATCGTACATAGGTCTTATGAATTTAACCGCAGTGCTACATTCTCTACAAGTTTTAACATTTGAGCCATAATTATAAGGCCACCCCAGTTTTTTTTAAATGGAAATTATGTATTTCAAATTATTTTTAATATTTATTGCCAAATGAAAATAGAATGGTTCCTTTTATTATAACTTTGAAAAATTTTACAAGACAAGGAAGCAAAGATGAACTCGACCGAATCACCCTAATTTTTTTTTAATTCTGTCATTGATGAAACTTCAATATAAGTAATTCTTAAATATTTATAAATTCATTTGATGCACATGATATTGTGCAGTATTAACAAAAGAACCATTCTATTTTCATTTACAATTATTCACTTGGCAATAAATACTAAACAAACAGTATGAAATACACCATTTTGTTTTAAATACTGGGGTGTCTTAATAATTATGGCCGGTAGTGTAGATGTGCACCGCAATTTCTATGTTAGCAGTTTCTTCTGCTACACATCTCGCTTTTGGAACTTTCTTCCACCTTCTTGCATCCTAGTTAATTATAATCTTCAACATTTTAAATGTCAATCGATTTCTTTATAATTATTGTTCATTCTCGTTAATAATTTTCGTATTCATATCGATCTATCTATCTATCTATCTATCTATCTATCTATCTATCTATCTATCTATCTATCTATCTCAGTCTGTTAATATCTATCTATCTATCTATCTATCTATCGATCGATCGATCTATCTCAGTCTGTTCATTATCTATCTATCTCGGTGTGCTCATATCAATATACCTATCTCAGTGTGTTCATATCTATATATATATATATATATATATATATATATATATATATATATATATATATATCATATCTATCTATCTATCTATCTATCTATCTATCTATCTATCTATCTATCTATCTCAGTCTGTTCTATCTATCTATCTATCTATCTATCTATCTATCTATCTATCTATCTATCTATCGATCTATCTATCTATCTATCTCAGTCTGTTAATATCTATCTATCTATCTATCGATCGATCGATCGATCTATCTCAGTCTGTTCATTATCTATCTATCTCGGTGTGCTCATATCAATATATCTATCTCAGTGTGTTCATATATATATATATATATATATATATCAGTCTGCTCATATCTATCTATCTATCTATCTATCTATCTATCTGTCTATCTATCTATTTATCTATCTATCTATCTCAGTCTGTTCATTATCTATCTATCTATCTATCTATCTATCTATCTATCTATCTATCTATCTATCTATCTATCTAGACAGCTAAATGCCATCCGTGATACACGGTTAGGCGATCATGTACCATTCGCTTCATAGCTGACTAGGCAGGAGATTTTCCCGCAGTAGCTTGCCTTTTCTTTCTGCCGTAGGCTGGCTCTCAACAAAGGCTATAAAACCCACACTGTTTTACTATTCAACCCATAGATTGAAGGAGAGAGATGGTTTAATACCTTACCCATAAGTATTTGCGGGTAAATGAATGCGAAGAATTCAACTGGAATTCAAACTTGGCTCTACCAATTTCCAATTCCGAGGCATATTCCAATACACCACAACGCACATCAATCCATTCGTATGTTCATATCTATCTATATATATATATATATATATATATATTTATATATTAATTCAGCAATGAATTAGAACACTCTAGGCTATTGGGCGTGTGTATAATGATAATGTACTCGCTAAAAAGTCTGCCTCCGTCTACCGAGCGCTCATAGCTCAGCGGCAGAACTGCCGACTGACGCCAATTAGGTCGGGTTTCAATCCTGGGTAAAAAGCAATCGAATGTCAAACCGTACTGATGAGCTGTGATACAGCGAAACAGATCTGTCTGCGGATATATATATATATGTTTATCATACAAGGTTTTTATCTATCTGCTTATCATACAAGGTTCATAGCTATCTATCTATATATCTTTATATACAAGTGAATATACAACGAAGAAAGAATTTTTACAACGTATAAAACATTAATTTAAAACAGTGCTCGATATATAATATATAAAGCTGTCAATAGTTATTATAAATTATATTTTAGAACATGTACATAATTTTTTTATATTTTTATATATATAATTCTTTTATTATTTTTTATTTTTTATTATATAATTTATTTATTTTTTATATATTTTTTTAAATTATATAAAAAATAAAAAAATATAAAAAATTATGTACATGTTCTAAAATATAATTTATAATAAATATATATCGATATCTATATATATATGTATATGTGTGTGTGTGTGTGTGTGTGTGTGTGTGTGTGTGTGTGTGTGTGTGTGTGTCATACAAGGTTCATATCTATCTATCTATCTATCTATCTATCTATCTATCTATCTATCTATCTCTAGTAATCCCCGACATTCACATAAAAAATCCCTCAATGGAAGCCGCTTTCGATTGACTTTGTAATATGAATATTGAAGCTTACAGAAATTATTATATAAAGCATTTTTCTAAAATGCGGTTTTCTAGATGTCATTTTCTCTAAAATCTTTTTAAATCAAAAAAGCGTTTTCTAAAAGGACATAAAGAAATGGAAGTACGTCTTCACAGATGCCATAATTCAGATTCTAAGTAATCTAGAAAGAATGTAAAAAAAAAGTATGAGTGAACGTTTATGCACTGCGACTTATTTACCTCCAGACACAGTCATAGTAAAAAAATAATAATTTTGTCAATTACGGTCATCCGTAATGTTACATTTCTAAACGATTCGCTTCAAAAGATTTCAAAATCCAGTCACCTATATTTTCGCATACTCGAGAATATTGCATTTTAACTGAAATGTCCCTTCTGGATGCGAAAATCAGACCTTTTTGTTTTTTTGTTTTTTTATCCCAATGGCAAAGCGTTAACTACGTCGTTATCAAGAAAACGCCGGCAGTCGGACGCGTCTTTTTTTTTTTTTTTTTTTTTTTTTTTTAGTTTTTTGATCTGTGTCTCTCACTTGTCGTTATTCTTGGCTTCTGAGATGAAATAAAAGAAGAAAAATGTTTTAGATTTGATTTCCTTTCACATATTCAGAAAAATGCCATAGAAGTGGTTGAACGTTTTCTAATAAGCACTTACTGATTAAATGCGGACGTTCACGAATGCCTGGAAGATAAGCTGTCTGGTGACGAGAGACAACGCGAGAAAAGCGGGCAGTTTGAATGGCTTCGACGAAAAGTAGCATTAACACAGAAAGTGTAGCCACAGCAATATTAGTAGTATTAATCGTAGCAATAAAAATATTATCATTTACAGTAACAATTATAATTTTGTGAAACATTCAGATATTCTAGGACTCATTATCAGTAACAGATTTAGACATGGATCATTGGAGGTTTCAAGTTTTAAAATATCATGCTCCTTCTTCATGTCGACGGAATCGATATTGATCTAAACTTAATTATAAATGGAACGTTGCCTCTGTGTGTGTGTGTGTGTGTGTGAAGTATACGTTACCTATAGACTCCAAAACGGCTGAGCCGATTTTCTTGAAAATTTACACGGTTGCACTACAAGCGTCGAAAATCGATAATCGAAAAAATCGGGTTATAGAAGGAGTGGTCGGATTTTAATCAAATTTCATACACTCATAGACAAAGACATAAGAAATAATATTCAAAAGTTTCAAGGTTGCAGTTCTTAGAATAGTGCAGAAAATCGATAATATATATATATATAAGGTAAAATGTTTGTGTGTGTGTGTGTGTGTTTATCTGCCTGTATGTCTGTATTTTTTCAGCCCTTTTATTTTAGTTTTTGCTTCGAGTTTGGCTCTAAGTAGGTAAAATTGTAGTTCATAGTCTCAGCCATGATACCATTTACTCAGAGGACTTATTTAGCCTTCAAAATTCAGTTTACGACGAAAAAAACTTATTTGATATCGATACTAGGAAATCAAAATTTGACTTACATCCATTCATTTTTCTTTCAGTCTATGGTTTTGATTTAACTGGAAACAACTACTGCTTTTTAGTCATCGTGCCAACGTCCAAAGAGTCTGAGCTCCAGGACCAGGAATTAGTTTTAAAGCTTTTATTATACCCGAGCAACGCCGGGCTATACTGCTAGTTAGATATAGATTTGTGTACCAGTTCCAGTTGTTATTATAATGGAAATCTGTTTTAATCCACCGCGAAAGAAAATAACTGCTTCGGACTTTATCGTTTTAATAATAATACCTTTCAATTTATTATACTCAATAACTAAAATAATTCCTCATTTAAATTAGATATCAGATAAAAGATCTGGTAGTTTTAATTTATCAAATAGAAAATCAAAGTAATTATGATTAACAATAATGCAACACTTAGAGAGCTTCATTTCTTTTTCTATGTGCCCTGTCCCTTCAGGACGTAGGCGATCATGGTTCTCCACTATCCTTTGTGGCTCTTAGTATGTTTGCTCCTGTTACTACTGGCAACCCCCATTCCGTCATCTACCTGATCAGACCCTGCAAATATGTTATCCGCTGCCTTCCTCTGTCTCGCTTTCCTTCTACCTGGCCTGTCAGTATCAGGTTCTCCAAGCTCTCCTTCCTTATTTTATATCCCAGGAACTTCAGTTGTCTCTTCCTGATGCTCAGCATCAATTTCCTTTTTGTTGCCATTCTTTCCAAAACCTCATCGTTGCTTGCATGCTCAGTCCACGATATCCGCAGCATCCTTCTGTAGAACCACAATTCCGCTGCTTCAAGTTTTGTTCTCATTTTCGATGGTATTGTCCAGCATTCACTGCCGTATTGAAAAATTTGTTTCTAGTGAAATTTTCCTGTGTGTTAGTACTTTATTCAGCTTCTGGAACGCGTCCTTTGCCATGCTAATTTGCCTTCGGATCTCTGTGTCGCACTTTCCATCTCCTGTGAGAACACTTTCTAGGTATTTAAATTTTTGTACTTGCTTGATTCTGGTATCCCCCACCTGTATTTGGTATTTTGGGTTGCACCTTTTGCTGATGACCATTAGTAAAAAGACAGTGTTTGACAGTATTTAATAATATTTCCACAGCATGTCTGTTTTCTTCATGTTATTTTTAAATTGTCAGTCACTTAAGTGCCATACGTGATAAACGCATGGGCGATCATGTCTCGAAAGGGACATGACTGACTGGGCAGAAGATTATCCCGCAGTAGGTTGCTATTGCTTTCTGCGGTTGACTGGTTGCCAGCCAAGGTTATAGAACCCAATCTGTCCTGTTATTTGACTGTTAGCTAGAGGAGGAAGAAATGTATTATATTATTAAGTAGTAATTAGTGGGGGATCAATTTATTACTTCGTAATAATAGAAAATCGATCCCTCATTTTATGCCCAACAGATGACTTAATCATGATGTCATCTATTATATTCAGTCAGTCAGTTAAGTGTCATACGTGATACACACTTTGAACAATCATGTCTTGAAAGCGACATGACTGACTGGGCAGAAAATTATCCCGAAGTAGGTTGCCATTGTTTCTGCGGTAGACTAGGTGCCAGCCAAGGCTATTGAACCAAATCTGTCCTGTTATTTGATCCATAACTGGAGGGAGAAGATATGTATTATATTATTAGGTAGTAATTAGTGGGGGATCAGTTTATTACTTCATAACAATCACCCATAAAACCCATCACCCACTTTATGCCCAGTAGAAGTTTTAATTATGTTTCCCAACTATTATATTCAGCCAGTTAAGTGCCATACGTGATACACACTTTGGGCAATCAACCATCCGACCGTGCATGGAATATTGTTGTTCTATCTGGTCAGGCGCCCCTGCTGTTCATCTCAGTGTTCTCGACAGGCTCCAAAGGAGAATCTGTAATGTGATGGGTCCCGATCTGGCAGCTCGACTCAAACCACTTTCTCATCGGCGGGATGTGGCTTCCTTCTGTCTCATCTATAAATATTTTCATGGCAACTTTTTTTTTTAATCGTATCACCCCGACCAAGACGGTAACGCCACTGATGTGCAGGAGGCTACGTAGTAGTGAAAAGATTGGAAAAGAGAAAGCCAGAAACCACATCCTAAATATGGAACAAGGGATGAGCCAATTAACCTGTTCAATAGACGTGGGTGGAGTGTGAACCGGGCGATAGATAGATCGATCTACTCCAATTGAAAAAAAAAACAAAGTGAGAAGATTGGAAAAGAGAAAGCCGGAAACCACATCCTAAACAGGGAACAAGGGATGAGCCTATTAACCTGTTCAATAGACGTGGGTGGAGTGTGAACCGGGCGATAGATAGATCTACCTACTCCAATTGAAAAAAAAAACAAAGTGAGAAGATTGGAAAAGAGAAAGCCGGAAACCACATTCTAAACAGGTAACAAGGGATGAGCCTCTTAACCTGTTCAATAGACGTGGGTGGAGTGTGAGCCGGGCGATAGATAGATCTATCTACTCCAACTGAAAAAAACAAACCAAGTGAGAAGATTGGAAAAGAGAAAGCCGGAAACCACATCCTAAACAGGGAACAAGGGATGAGCCTATTAACCTGTTCAATAGACGTGGGTGGAGTGTGAACCGGGCGATAGATAGATCTACCTACTCCAATTGAAAAAAAAAACAAAGTGAGAAGATTGGAAAAGAGAAAGCCGAAAACCACATTCTAAACAGGGAACAAGGGATGAGCCTCTTAACCTGTTCATTAGACGTGGGTGGAGTGTGAACCGGGCGATAGTTTAGTCTATCTACTCCAATAATGCAAGAAAAAGAAAGAAAAGGGTGAAAAGATTGTAAAAGAGAAAGCCGGAAACCACATCCTAAACAGGGAACAAGGGATGAGTCTCTTAACCTGTTCAATAGACGTGGGTGGAGTGTGAATCGGGCGATAGATTGAAACTCTGACGAACTTAGATCACTGGTGTCACTCCACAAGAATTTACTTGGGAAACCAGACTGGCAACAAGGTCCCATCCTTTTACAGTTAGATCAACCAAATGCAGGCGACAATTCTAACCCAGCAGCTTCTTTTCTCTCGCTTCTCGCCTGTGGAACTCCCTTCCATATACTGACGGCTATAAGCTTCAGGAATTTAAATGCAAAGACAGTTCCCATCTCTTATCCCCTTACCTCTAGCCCTTTCTACATCAGCCCTTCCTCTCTACCTCTCCAAGTGTCTTCACTCCTGTGTTCACATCGTTCTCTTGACCTTTCTCTGACATCCCCTGTAACTTGTTGTTTTTTCTCTTCACTCTCCTCCTGTCTAATACTTCAACTCCCTAATGTAACCCCCTGCACATCAGTGGTGTTAACGCTTTGCTCGGGGTGAAATGATTAAAAAAAAATTCTCTTAATAAAAATATTAATTCCCTGAGAGATAGTAAAAGGCATATCAGACAATTTTTTTAAGATACAAGAGAGACTACAAAATTAATGACCTGTAATTATTTCCATGGAAACTAGAACAGATCGAGAGAGCACAATAACACCACTGGATGGAGCAAGTTTAACTCTCTTATGTAGTCCCCTGAAAATCAGTAGCGATACCGCCTTTCCTGGGGTGAAATGATTAAAAAGAAATTAAACTCTACGCGCAATATCGTCGTAGAAAACAAAATTATATTCGCCTCATCCAAATGTATAAAAAGGTAAAATTGATAGAAGCATGAATGATAATAATAATAACAAAAAAACAAAAACATTACCACGACTATAGATACATATGTACAGCACCGTATTTAAGCAAAGTTGAGCCTGGTCAGTACGTAGATGGGTGACCGCTTGGGAATACCAGGTGCTGTAAGTGTATAGTGACGGATGTGCGTTGTGGTGCAGTGGATATCGGCTCGGAAAGAGAAATCGGTGAGCCGAGTTCGAATTCCAGTTGAATAGCCTGTATTCATTTAAGCACTGGTACTCTTGGTAAAGGTATTAATCCGTCCCTTCCCCCCAGTTATGGGTTAAATAACAGGGTAGGACTTGGGGACCCTGCCCTTAAAAACAAATCTCAATGAATCTTGATACACGAAAAGAAAAAAGTATTACTAGACACAAGAACTTATATAAAAACAACAATAAATTGTTGAAAGAAAAAGGTATTACCAGCAATAAATAAATAAAAAAAAATAGTTGACAATAAATGACCCACCGAGGTTGATATGTCATAAAACAAAACCAACCAACATATGAATAGATTTAGTTAAAAAGCGAAGCAACCAAGAATCATTGATAATGGCGAACAGCGCTTGCAGTCACTCTCTCACCGGCGTGACGTGGCTTCCCTGTGCCTCTTCTATAAATACTTTCACGGCTTCTGCGCCGATAAACTTAGATCACTGGTGCCAGCTAGGTACGAATTTGCACGAGACACTAGATTAGCAACGACAGTTAAACCGATAAAATGTAACCCACATTTCTACTCGAACAGCTTCTTTTCTCGCACTTCCCGCCCGTGGAATTCCCTTCCACATATTTGCTTTCCCGACAGCTACAATCTCCAGGAGTTTAAATGTAAGGTCAATAGACACCTCCTAACACACCAACTCGCATCTATTCTCTCAAACACTCTTCCCATCTACATCCTTCCCTGTCTATCTCTCTTCCTCTGACATTTCCTATATCTAACCACTCTTTCTCAACACCTTCCCCTATGTAACCCCTTGCGCAATAGTGGCAGTGGAATGCCTTGCTTGGGGTGATATGATTAAAAAAAATGAACAGCCGAAAACGCTTGATTGCATAAAACGTTTGTACTGTTCTTGCACAGAAACGACACATTGACAAGAACGTAAGGCGAGAGGACCAACAAATAAAAAAACTAGCAGTATAGCCCGGCGTTGCTCGGATGTAATGAAAGCTTTAAAACTAATCCATGGTCCTGGAGCTCAGACTCTTTGAACGTTGGCACGAAAGACTAAAAAACACAATAGTTGTTTCCAGTTAAAGCGAAACCGTAGACTGAAAGAAAAATGAATGGATGTAAGTCAAATTTTGATTTTCCTGGTAACGATATCGAATAAGTTTTTTTCGTTGTAAATTGAATTTTGAACGCAAAATAAGTCCTCTGAGTAAATGGTATCATGGCTGAGACTAAAAACTACAATTATACCTACTTAGAGCCAAACCCGAAGCAAAAACTAAAATAAAAGTGTTGAAAGAATGCAGACATACAGGCAGATAAACAGACACACACACAAACATCTTGCGTTTTATATATATATTATCGATTTTCTGCACTATTGTAATAACTGAACCTTGAAACTTCTGAATATCGTTTCTTATGTCTTTGTCTATGAGTGTATCAAATTTGATTAAAATCGGATTACTCCTTCTATAACCCGATTTTTCGATTATCGATTTTCGATATTTATCGGGGGTACCTCGACACAAAACCTAAGTAAGAACACTCGCAGATGCTTATAGTACAACTGTGTAAATTTTCAAGAAAATCGTTTCAGACGTTTCGGAGTCTACAGGTAACGGACACACACACACACAGACAAAGTTCCATTTATAAATAAGTTTAGATTAGATTATATGAGATTTATGTCTAAGATGGGTTGCGGCCTAGCATATTTGCTGATTCCTTAGTTTTCGTATTTTCCAATGGTGTCCTCTCTCTTGGCTTCAAGATATACATACACCGCAAGCCAGCATTCTTCTTTTCTTCTTCTTCTATGTGCCTTGTCCCTTCAGAACATAGGCGATCATGGCTTTCCACGTCTCCCTATCCCTGGTGGCTCTTAGCACGCCTTCTCCTGTTACACCATCCAACCCTCGTTCCATCATCCACTAGCTCAAGCCCATAAATCTAGACTATAAATGTATAAAAACTAGCATGGCCACAAATTGAGGGATCACTTTATGTATTGATTATTATATAGAAATGATCTCCCGCTTTAAATCCAGATTATAATTTCTTATAAACAGTTTGCATATATCCTCTTCTTCTATGTGCCCTGTCACTTCAGAATATAGGCGATCATGGCTTTCCACGTCTTCCTATCACTGGTGGCTCTTAGCACGCCTTCTCCTGTTACACCATCCAACCCTCGTTCCATGATCCACTAGCTCAAGCCCATAAATCTAGACTATAAATGTACAGAAACTAGCATGGCCACAAAATGAGGGATCACATTATGTATTGATTATAATATAGAATTGATTCCCCATTTTATATCCACATTGTAATTTCTTATCAACAGTATGCATATATCTTTTTTATGTGCTTCGTCCGTTCAAGACGTAGGCGATCATGGCTTTCCACGTCTCCCTATCCCTGGTGGCTCTCAGCACACTTTTCCCTGTTACACTGCGCAACTCGGGTTGCTTCAGAACAAACAATCGAGCCGAAGTAATTACAGGTATCGTGCTGCTGGAATCACGGGACGTCTAAAATTTGTAAGCAATTGCTACACACATTTCGTATATATTTCAGCTTCATTCAATGGCTAATCAAAACACGGACAGAACTTTTTTGCTTACCTTGTATTATTAAGTAATTAGTGGGGGATCACTTTATTACTTCATAATAATATAAAACTGATCCCCCACTTTATGAACCGTAGAAGCCTTAATCATGATTCCAACTATTACATTCAGTCACTCAGTTAAGTGTCATACGTGACACACGCTTTAGACGATCATGTCTCGAAAGAGACATGACAGGACTAGACAGAAATAAGATAAGCGCCTCGCATCACCAAAGAACTGATATTTCTGGTCGCTGTGAAGAGGCATGAATAAAAGAGACCAATGAGCTTACATCCTATAGCTAAGTAAACCTTGTAGTGAAAAATGAAAGTAAAAAAAAATAAAAAATAAAAAATATAACCTAATTTTGAACCGGGATGCCAATGTTCAACACAGATTGAACAATATTCTAAATCCTAACCAACATCAGACCACCATATTAAATCGACCCATTTCACTCGGCACAAGCGCTCATGACTCCCACTATTTTTTGCCAAATTCTAATGAGGAGAACTGCTGCCTTTCACTCCTAATCGTGACTTTAAGCTAATCCTTAAAGAATAAGATCAGTTTCGAATAAGTTAACTTCTTGCCCACATAGAATCCCAACCCGAATATTTATTTGTATACTAAATGTGGTACACTGCCAAAAAATAGGAAGGGTTGAGGTTTTTCGACACTGTATGTGCGTTGTGGTGCATTGGATATCGACTCGGAACGAGAAATCGGGGAACCGAGTTCGAATTCCAGTCAGATTCATTGCATTCACTTGCGCGCAAATACCCTTGGGAAAGGTATTAATCAGTCTCTTCCTTCCAGTTATGGGTTAAATAACAGAACAGATTGGGTTCTATAGCCTTGGTCGGCAACCAGTCTACCGCAGAAAGCAATGGCAACCTACTGCGGGATAATTTTCTGCCCAGTCAGTCATGTCTCTTTCGATACATGATCGGCCAAGCGTGTATCACGTATGGCACTTAACTGACTGACTGAATATAATAGTTGGAATAATGATTAAGGCTTATATTGGTCATAAAGTGGGGGATCAGTTTATTACTTCATAACAATAGGAAACCGACCCCCCCACTAATTACTACATAATAATATAATAGATTTCTTTTCCCTGTACCTATGAGTCAAATAACAAGACAGACTGGGTTCTATAGCCTTTGTCGGCAACCAGCCTACCGCAGAAAGCAATGGCAACCTACTGCGGGATAATCTTCTACCCAGTCAGTCATGTCTCTTTCGATACATGATCGGCCAAGCGTGTATCACGTATGGCACTTAACTGACTGACTGACTATCTTATACCTAGGTAATCACATTCACGACCCAAACACTCATAACAATTTCTTTATTTACCACAAAAACCCGTCTTTCATCCTACAATCCTACATATAACAAAACACTACATATTCACAGGGGAACCTATATGTATTGCTATATAATAAGCATTCGGTGATTAGCGTTTAGAAGAACGCTTCTCTGACTGTCAGTTTAATACCTACGGGCGGAGAGGAACCAAGACAAGGCTCCGCCGAATGCTAGAGTCTCGTCTGAGGAAAATAAACAAGAAATTTCCCGAGCTATAGATTTCGGATTGCCCACACCAAAAAGGCCTTGTGACACATTTTGCCTCAAGTGGGGAGGCAGCTAAATGTTTTAGCGTTCAAAAGAATGCTGCTCTGACACTGTCGTACTCACTGCCTTTTGGCGGAGGGAAATCAAGACTAGGCACCCATGAAGGGTAGAGTCTCGTCTGTGGAAAAATTAGACAAAAATAATTGCTCGAGCTCTATGGCTCGGATTTCCCACATTAAAAAGGCCTTGTGCCACATTTTACCTCCATGGGGTCGTAGCTGAATATTATTAGCAATGTGAGTAATAATTGTCTGACAATATTGTTATTATTCTTGTATCTGTGACTTTACAAAACAAGTTAAAAATTTCCCCCAAAAGACAAAAATATAAAAGTATGGAAGAAAATATGCTAAAATCTAAGACTCATACTAATTTGATGTAACAATGAGAAACTAAGACGGTGCATAACACGCGAACTTTTTTATGCATATCACCAATATTGGTTGTGCTCAGTTTCTCTACTTCGGCACATTTGCCGTTGAGTCATCTTTCTTTAGCCTGTCTGCATTTTCTCCTTATTTCCTGGTGTATTTTCTTGTATTCCGTTCCATATCTTGGCATTGTTTTTGTCTCTTTTGCATCAGTTGCACCGAAAACACAAAGTACAGAAGAAGAAATCGAGTCCTTCTACTCCATGCTTGATTATGCCAAGGCACAATGCAAATCGCAAGACATCAGAATCATCATGGGAGATCTCAATGCCAAAGGCCAAGGAAGAGGAGGTGAAACGGTCGGTAGTTTCGGACTAGGACACCGCGATGGCCGGGGAGAGAGAGGATGCACAACGAATGACCAGATAATAACTAACAACTGGTTCCAAGAGCACCCTAAAAGACTATAGACATGAAGAAGTCTAGGAGTAGAAATTAAGAACAAAATTTATTTTGTTACTATCAACAAGAGATTCAGAAACTCAGTTCTTCATTGCATAGCCTACCTAGGTGCTGACTGCAGAAGTGACCACATACAGTTTTATGCAAAATAAGGATAAAACTAAAGTGATTAAAGAATCTAACACAGCCCTAAAATTGCAGTACACTAGACTCGTGAATGACCCGAACCTGCAGGAAAAATATATGAAGTGTGAAAACGAAATAGGAAGAAAAAATTGGTAATGAAAGCTCAAAATGGGACGCATTAGGAGTGACTCTGGTGACATCGGCCAACGACATCATCCCTCGAAAAATCCACGTCGGAAAAAAATGAATGAAAAAAATGAGGAAATTCTTGAACTGATGCAAAAGAGACAAAAACAACGCCAAAATATGGAATGGAATACAAGAAAATACAGTAGGAGATAAGGAGAAAATGCAGACAAGCCAGAGAAAGATGACTCAACGGCAAATGTGCCGAAGTAGAGAAACGGAGCACAACCAATATTGGTGATATGCATAAAAAAATAAAGGAACCCACGGGAAAAAAGACCTGCTTAGCAACAGGATGTATAAAAGGAAAATAAGTTACACTCATACTAGAAAAAGAAAATGTACTTCAGAGATGGAATGAATATATTGCTAATCTCTTCCGCGATAAAACAGAGCAACCAACAATACACAAAAATACGGATGGACCATAAATAGTAAAAGCTGAAGTGGAATCGGCAATGGGCAAGTTGAACAGAAATAAAGCAGCAAAGATCTGATGGGATTGTAATAGAGATGTTGATATTCTCAGAAGGCTTTGGCGTAGACAGGCTGGCAAAAATAATAAACGAAATCTACAACAACGGCAATATACCGGAGAACCTAGGCAGATCAATTGTCATAGCACTACCTAAGAAGCCAGGTGCAAAGGAATGTGAACTCCACCGAACAATCAGTTGAATGAGCCACATAACAAAACTCATCATCCGGATTCTGATGAACAGAGCGCGCAGTAGAATTGGCCCAAAGATAGGACAAGAACAATGTGACT